>CM077346.1:59037863-59208602 GCA_039655645.1 Ammopiptanthus mongolicus | reverse complement strand
TCGAGCGATAGGCCGTAGTAACACCCGTAACACAATTGTTCTCATGAGTCGGCCTCTCTATTTAGGTCCGAACTCCAATTGTTCCAGGGTACCACATCATAACCATATCCTGAATACGCTAGTCTTAGATTGAGTTCATTCATGTTTGGCAGCCGATTTACCACGGCACGGGGTTGCTACGCTACCGGTCACTTGTGGGATCTCGAACACAGAATGCCCCTATAGACCTAGCGGTCTTGACTGATTAAATTCTCAACTACTAGAGTTGTAGCTCGGTTTCAAATGGCACGTCTGCCGGTTCATGCATGTACACAGAAAGTTTTCTATTTTCTTTGCGTTCATTCTTTCAAATGTCGAGACATAAAGTCCATGACTCGTTTCAAAAAGGCATTAAGCCCACTCAAATCAAAAACACAAGACACGAAGTCCGAGTGCTCAATCCTCAAAGCACTAGCCCCGACGTCTCGGCCACTGGGTTTGGGTTCGTCTCAAAGGTTCGTCATTTTTCTTTTGGTTCATTTTCTCAAAACACTTTGGAAAACAAAACATACTTTGGTTTCTTGAAACAAAACACCATTTTTTATCAAGAGAACATTTTTCCGTGAACAACACCTTTCTTGAAAACAAAAACCGTTTTCTAAGGTTTCACATCTTTTTAAAACGCTTTACTGAAATAAAATACGTTTTGCACGACTTTCCACAAAACCACTTTTTCTTTTCAAGGAACATACTTTTCAAAAGGGAACTTAACTTTTCTTGAAAAGCAACACGTTTTCCAAAAAGACTTTTTAATTTCAAAACACGTTTTTCAAAACTTTGTTTTCGATTCCAAGTCTTTTAACAATTATCGAGACATAGCCAGTCCTATGCTCATTCAAAATATAAATATATATATATATATATCAACAATTTAATATCACAATAAGATATCATCCAAGGCATTCATGTCACAGTTATATCAAATAACCAACCATGCACAACACTTAGCATCCAATCAATCCAGGATATAAGTATACATATACATCAAGTCTTAATTCAATCATAACACACTAATCAATCATATGCCATGAGGCTACCAAACTCAAAATGAACTACCTCCCTTTACCTCACAAAAGTGTTCACTCCAAACTAGGGTTCCCGGCTCCGGCTCTGGTTCCGTTCGCGTCGCCTAAAACAATCAAACACAATTCAATTCAAACAACAAAGCAACATCAATCTATAACATCAAAACATAAGTTTTCTTCCCCAAGAAGGTATAGGGTTTGGCCATGAAAGGATAAAAAAGGCTAGGGATCTCATTTGGTTCTAAACTTTTGGATGGTTGGTCCTTAAGCATGATTAACACTAGATCAAGCCCTATGACCCAAAAATTTGAGACAAAACTCATGGTTCTACACCCTATATGTTTCGGCCATGAAGAGGAGAAATAGGTTAGGAGCTTTGGTTGATGTTATGCTCTTGGGTTTAGTGTTCAAAGACATCAAGTAAGCTAGAACAAGTGTTATATAGCCAAAAATTGCAACAAAACCCATCCTTGCATCATGATTAGGATTCGGACCTCCCATGGAAGAATAGGGAGAAAATTTGTTTTGGGTTCATGCTTCTAGACACTCAAAGTACACATCATGATGGTTTCATAGAAATTGGTTTCACGATCATAGGATTTTTCTACATTTTTCTATGGATTTTCAAAGTTCTAGATCTAAACTTGGATCTTCATGAATCAAGTGATTCAAGAGATGAAATAACACTACAATAGAAAAGGGCTTTACCAGCGTTTTTTTTAGGCTTTCGCTAGCGCTTTTGGGCACTAGCTATCTATCCGCTAGCAAAAGGGGGAAAAGTTCAGTAGCGCTTGAAAAAGCGCTGGTAAAGGTGCACAATTGCCAGCGCTCCCTTGGAAAAGCGCTGGCAAAGGTTCACAATTGCCAGCGCTTTTCCTAGGGAGCGCTGGCAATTGTGCACCTTTACCAGCGCTTTTTTGAGGAAGCGCTGGCAATTCCCTTTTTTTTTATATATTTACATTTGTTTTATCTATTTCCCCTGCAAACCAAAACAATTTGCAAAATCAACACAAGCAAAACAAACAATTAAGGTACAGATGATTTAAAACCAAACAAGTGAAATAAATTGACACAAGCATAATGAATGTATAATAAGTGAGAAAACTATGGCAGTAGTTGAGAAACTCTAATTTGCTAATAATCAGAATCAAAAGCATTGGGTGGTAGTTGAGAAACAACCAAAATTTCAAGCATAAAAAAGAACAAAAAAGGGATTTCTAATAATCAAAATCAAAAGAACAATGGCAGTAGTTGAGAACTCAAAACTCAAAATTAAAAAAGGAAGAAACTCACAAAGAGAAACTCAAAAGAACAAATGGCAGGAGTTGAGAACCCAAGCAGAGAGGAGTGAACCCTCGCAGTGGAAGCAACAATGGCAGCGAGAAGAGAGAGCAGCGAGCAGGAGGTTGCGCGAAGGAAGAATGACAGGAAATTAGGGAAGGTTTGAGGGTCGCGGTGGTCCTTTTGGTGCAGCGAGCAAGACGATGGTAGGGCGATGAGGGGCTTAAGGTCGCGGTGGTGCACGAGCAGAACGATGGTGGGGCGGTGAGGGTCGCGAGAAGGAATACGAAGCTCTAGGCGCGCGAGACTAGATTGAAATCGAAAAGTAACCTGTAGATGGGAAATTGAAATATTAGAAAAGGGATATTGCCAGCGCTTTCTAAAGAAAGAGCTAGTAAAGGTTCTACACCTTTGTCAGCGCTCTCTTTAGAAAGTGCTGACAATTCCCATAATAAGAGTATTCCCAACGCTTTCTTAAGAAAGTGCTTGTAAAGGTTCTACACCTTTGTCAGCGCTCTCTTTAGAAAGCGCTGACAATTCCTATAATAAGAGTATTCCCAACGTTTTCTAAAGAAAACGCTGATAAAGTCTTGCAATTTGCTAGCGCTTCCTTAAGAAAGCGCTGGGAATACTCTTCCGCCTCATATTTTCTAGCATTTCATGGGGAAATGCCAGTGAAGGTAGCGTCAATTATTCCCCAATGTGGCATAGTGAATAGAGAGATTGAGAGAGTTAAGATGAGGATCATACCTCCTAGGATCAAAGATTAGTGAACAAGAAACAAGTTTTCACTCAAAAACTTCAAATTTTGAAGATCAAACTAGGGTTTTTGTGAAGAACTTTTGATGAACACTCAAGAACTCATGAAGAACAAGTGAGAGAAAGGAGAGAGAGAGTTAATGGCCGAAAGGCCTAGTGAGAGAGTGAGAGAGGTATTTATATTTTCATCCTATGGCAAACTTTTAAATAAGCAAAAGGATAATTTGGTAATTCCTTCAAAGACTAGGGGCACTTTGGTCATTTCCCTTATAAATATCTAGATATTTCTAGAAAGGTAATGATGACATGGTGAGTCATAGGGTCAGAATGGTTATTCCATAAATTCTCAGGGGCAAAACGGTCTTTTCATTCAAGGGCAAATGGTAATTATGAAAATGGTCAAGGACATTTTAGTTATTTCACGTCCAGATATTTTCTAAACGTAATCATTACACTGATGAGTCACTGATGAGTCATAGCACACCATGTGACTTCAACCTTATCAGTAACAGGTCACTGAAATCCCGTATTTAGCTCCGTTGTTCATCCGACTAAGGTTTTCGCGCAAAAAAGTCGTGAGAACTTACTTATTTTGAAATTTATCAAAATCGTTGATATTATTCGCAATTTTATTTAAAACCTAACTGTTTCGTTCATGACTCAAAATTAGGTCATCTGGACAGTAAAATCATACTGTCAGAGTAAAAATGCAGACCGGGCTCCGTTTGAGCTTTCGCCCGAAACTTAACCATGGCTTCCTATGGTTGTGTAGGACATTTCTATCTGGTCAGAATATTTTATTGCCATCTCTAAGGCCTCGAATAAAATTTAATTTCATAAATACTGATTAATTAGGAAAATTCGAAAATCGGGATGTTACAATAACCTTTGGCTTTCATGCCTAGGTAACTCCTAGTAAAGATGAAGAGTTATTTTAATTAGCCACTTATTGGAATAGTTACTAGCTTTAGTGAGGGGTTATGGCACTTCATGGTGACTTTTAGCTTGCATCTTCATGCAGCCCCTAAGCCTATATGCATTCGAGTATTATGAAAAGAAATGACAACTAAGAAGTTCATTTTGGAATTGAATCCGGTTGTGAGGGTATTGTCTCTCTTTGGTTCTTGATTGAGCCACCCCCTTTGATTTTATCAAGAGTCCAAGACTTTTGTGGCGATCTTCACTAGGCTTATCAATTTCCCTTGGATTTGTGGCGCCTCTCCCACCATTCTCATCCTCATTCATTTTCTTGATTTATTCTTTCTTGAATTGAACATTACATGTTGTCCTAAGTTTCATTGGTAGTTTAACCAATTGTGCTTGATAATTCAACCTATGATTATCAACAAGGCAACCCACTAATTTGGTTGTCATCAAATACCGTTGAATAAAACTTGTTTACAAAAAATCATTTCCTTTGAAATTTAGTTGTAAATTTGTCGAATTTCTAATAAAACTTACTTTTTCTCTGAAAATCTCTTCCCAAAGTTAGAATTATCAAAAGGAGGGTCATTTTGTGACTGAACCGTCATTCCAATAAAACTGCTATTTTTATGATGCCTTCTGTAAATCTTTTCGGTATTTACCGTCGTCTAGCGTTTCAAAAGAATTCTAAGTTAAATTTTAGTTTTTTCCTCTAAATTAATTTTTGCCAAAATAATTAACTATTTTCGAAAATTTCCCTTTTTGTCTACTAACTCTTCATTTTCAATTTCCTTTCGTAGGTGATTTTCCAACGTTTTCCAATTAGATATTTGCTGTTGTTCATGAGACTTTTTAAAACTTTTATCTCATTCATTAATGGAGCACTGACCACTGTCAGGCTTTTCAATCAACAATCAACGTCAATACAGTTAACACAACCTCATTACAGCAGATAATACACTTTATAATATGCATTAACATATCACAACACATAAATGCAGATAATTAATCACACAGATAAATATGAACGAATAACACAATAGCTGAAACTAATTTAAACACCCACCACGCAGTTCAATTTAAATTATATAGACCATATATAGATAACATATAGCTATCGAAAAATCCCTCAGGCAACCTCCTCTTACCTCTTATAGTCTAATAAGGATTTGTGCCCTCCGAGCTCTCTAAGAGTCCCTCTACTCCGCGAATCTCCGACTCACGACGTTCGAGCATACTTCGCGAATCACTGAACTATGACTATTCTATCGATCCTTCATCACACAATTATAGAATAAGTTAAGCTTTTTAAATAAAACTATTAATCCCCTTAGGTATAGGTTCGGCCCTTCTTAATTAAATTAGGCTATGGATGTTAAAATTTTACCAACTCTTGAATCAATGATCCCTAAGTATGATAGAAACATAATCAAGACTCCTTAATCAAAAAAATTGAACCAAAACCCCTTAAACCATTTGGTATGGGTTCGGCCAAGCTTGGGTTAAAAGGGAAGGAGGTTTCTTTTGGGGACATGCTTCTAGATGATCATCACATACATAATGGTGAGTTCATAGAAATTGGTTTCATGATCATAGGATTTTTCTACAATTTTCTAGAGATTTTTGAATCTAAAACCCTACAATTGGAAACATGTGTTCTTAGCCTTAAATCAAGAAAACATATGAAGGACTCAAAGCCAATAGATCTAGGTGAGTGAAGTTCACCTCTTGGATGATGAAGATCCTCAATGATTCAAGCTCCTCCTTCACAAAATTGGCTTATGTTCCTCTTGAAAGAAAATGAGAAAGTGTAGAGTATGGATGAAGGAAAGATAGAAATGGATGAAAGACTTGGGTTAAGGGACTTAGGCGTGGGATAGGTGAGGGAGAGTGTTGTCCCACTTGATTAAAATTGAGGGATATAAGGGTAATTTTACAAAGGGATAAAATGGTCTTTTTACTAAAGTTTAGGGGCACAATAGTCCATTTGCCACTAAGTCATCATCACTTTGGTGAGGCCACTAAGTCATCATCACTTTGGTGAGTTGTCCTTGACTGGACATGAGATTTATCCTTTAGTGGGTCCCGATAATTTCGCATTCAGCTCCGCTATTCACCCGATTAAAGATTTCATCCGAATAATATATTTTATTTCACTTTTTAGTGAAAAAATTTAAAGTAACCAAAGTCATTCGAAATTTAATTTAAAATGTTTCGTTCACGGGCCACAATTAAGTTTTCTGATCATTAAAATCTTACTGTTAGTAAAAACTCAGACTGGGCTCCGTCTGTGTTTTGGACCCAAAATATAATTGTAACTCCCTACGATAGCGTAGAGCGTGATTATGGTCTCAGTTTTTTTTAATTCACTCTCTAGAATCTCCGATAAAATATAAACTCATTTATATGATTTACTAATCTTAGAAAGCTTGAAAAATCGAAGTGTTAAAAGCAAAGAATCGTTTCTTCAAAACAACTGTTGAGAGTTATGCAAGTCATTAAACAAGTATGCAAATCTAATTAGTTAAATAGAAGAGTAAGAACCAAGCAAGTTACCAAGTAACATAGAATTAGAATGTTTATGTTTTTGTATACTCATGCACAACAAACCTTGGTTTGCTTCCTTGTAATGCACAAACTCAATTTCCTCACCTTCTTTTGTCTCTTTTTCATTAGTATCACTCTCATTGAATTCTATCTCCTTTTTAGTTATGAACAAACTCTCCACTTTCCTCTCTATTTTTGTCTCAATTCCTTTCTTTTCTATCTTTTGGTCTTTTTCCTCAAGTGTCTCACTTTTCTTTTTGCTACTTTCATTCTTTTTTTCTTTTCCTCTCAAGGCTTTTTAATCTTGTTCTCTTTTGATTCTCAATTACTTTTTATCCTCGCTAACCTCTCTTGAAAAGAGTGGTGCAAGTGTTATCTTGAGGCCATTAAGCACAAATTAAATCAACCAGAACAAACATAATTCTAATTTCCAAACAAAAGTAAGATCAGAATTCAAAACTCCATGCCAAGATCTTTCAATCCAGTGGTTGATTAACACTTCCACAACACTTCATGAAAATCATCAAGATCTATGAGACACAATTCCCAAGGATCTTTGAAGAACTAAGGATGAAAACCAAGAACATCAAGAACATGCTCAAGAACATGAAATTCAAAACTGATGCTCCTTCACCTACTAAGTGAAGGAATCAACAATTCAACATCAATTAACAACAAAACAACACAATTGAAACACAATCCAAGATTAAATATCAAGAATCTACACGAAATTCAAAAAGATTTTTTGCTCCGATTTCAAATTTTCATACTACAAAACCGAATCTAAAAAGTCAAAACTCCTAGAGACTAGCTCTAGAAACCAAATGACGTGATTCTGATTGAATCAAGGAAATGTAGTATCTAACTAAGAGCTTTGATCAAAATTGAACTAAAATTCAAATAAAAATTTGGAGGGAAAACAAACTTGATCAAGAATGTGATCACAATGCGAACCAAGATAATGCAAATGAAGCAAGTACAATGCAAGCTCCTTGGGTGCAATTCGCAAGTCTATGCCTTGAATTCACAAGATCAACAATAGAAGAATTGCAATTGCAACAAAAATTAAGAAAAACGAATTGATCATGAAGTACTAAGTAAAGACAACGCGTGCATGAAGTAACATAGATTGCAAGTAAGTAAAGTAAAGAATAGAAAAGATGGAAGGACAAGAAGAGGAGGGAATGGCGCCACATTGAGTCCATTGGTTGGAAGAAGTGATAAGCCTAGGTTGATTCGCCACAAGAGATCGAAAGCTCTTGATAAGAATCTATCAATGGTTCTAATTAAGAACCCAAAGAGGACACTACTCTCAACTCAGACTTCTCAAACTTGGAAAAATTCAACTCATACATCAAAAAGTGATTCAAATGAGTTACATACACCTATTTATAAGAAACAACAAAATGGATGGAAGCTCATGCTCGCCTCGCACCTCCTTCTAGCTATGTTGGCCTCTTTGACTTAAACCTAAGCCCAATTACAAGCCTAATTAAGTCCTAATACAAATTAAACTCAAAGTCCTAAGATTATTACAAACATGTAAATGAAACTCCTAATCCAAAGTCTTTCTAATGATGGCCGTAACTTGCGTTCTGGAGCAGGAGAGTGACTTTGCTTCTTCATCCACTTTAGCTTCATGGCTTGTCTCTTGCTATGATTTTAGGATCACACCATCCCCTCTTTCTTCAAGACAATTCGACCACGAATTGAAGACCCGCATACCTACATTAAAACAAAAACTCAGTTTTTTTCTTCTTCAAAATTAAGGTAAAGCTAAGTGTACATCCCACCCTCCGAGGTCAAATACAAAGTGAAAGAACTATTCACATGTAAGGCTTGTACAGCTAAACAAGTGAAATGGAATAAAAGTACACGAGTTATACCGTTTGAAGATTAATGCAACCACCTTACTTACTTTTGGTTTTATGACGTACGAACATTGTACTTGTCCTCCCAAATGTTTTAATTTATTAATATAGGTTGAATTATCAAGTTTTGGTCCATTGTCCCTCACATCAACATAAGTAATTGGCGTTCTTGGGGTAGTAAAACAACCCCCCCCCCCAAATTTTCATGGGATGCACCACATTCAAGTTTAGAAGACGGTGAAGAAACAAGTAAAGCATGGATGAGTGCATTAGTAAGCTTTTAAAACAATTCTATGTGCAATCCTTTAAAACTTATTGTAAATCCAAAAAGATTAAAAGATGCAATCATATTTTATGGATTTGGAAATGTGCACTCGGTTTTGAAGTTGAAATGCACAGGGCAAGGAAATAGCAACACATACATCATCAACACATAGGCCCAAGAATCGTTTCTTCAAACCAAATGTTAAGAGTTATGCAAGTCATTAAACAAGTATGCAAATCTAGTGAGTGAAATAGAAGAGTAAAAGAACCAAGCAAGTTACCACGTAACATAGAATTAAACTGTCTATGATTTTGTATACTCATGCATGGCAAACCTTGGTTTGCTTCCTTGTAATGCAGAAACTCAATTTCCTCACCTTCTTTTGTCTCTTTTTCATTAGTATCACTCTCATCGGATTCTATTTTCTTTTTTGTTATGAACAAACTCTTCACTTTCCTCTCTATTTTTCTCTCAATTACTTTCTTTTCTATCTTTTGGTCTTTTTCCTCAAGTGTCTCACTTTTCTTTTTGCCACTTTCATTCTCTTTTTCTTTTTCTCTCAAGGATTTTCTTTCTTGTTCTCTTTTGATTCTCAATTACTTTTTATCCTTGCTAACCTCTCTTGAAGAGAGTGGTGCAAGTGTTATCTTGAGGCCATTAAGCACAAATTAAATCAACCAGAACAAACACAATTCTTATTTCCAAACAAAAGTAAGACTAGAATTGAAAACTCTATGGCAAGATCTTTCAATCAAGTGGTTGATTAACATTCAACAACACTTCATGAAAATCATCAAGATCTATGAGACACAATTCCCAAGAATCTTTGCAGAACTAAGGATGAACACCAAGAACATGCTCAAGAACATGAAATTCAAAACTGACGCTCCTTCACCTACTAAGTAAAGGAATCAACAATTCAACATCAATTTACAACAAAACAACACAATTGAAACACAATCCAAGATCAAAGATCAAGAATCTATACGAAATTCAAAAAGATTTTTTGCGCCGATTTCAAATTTTGATACTAGAAAATCGAATTCAAAAAGTCAAAGCTCCTAGAGACTAGCTCTAGATACCAAATGATGTGATCCTGATTGAATCAAGGAAATGTATTATCTAACTAAGAGCTTTGATCAAAATTGAACTAAAATTCAAATGAAAATTTGTAGAGAAAACAAACTTGATCAAGAATGTGATCACAATGCTAACCAAAATAATGCTAATGAAGCAAGTACAATGCAAGCTCCTTGGGTGCAATTCCCAAGCCTAATTCGTGAATTCACAAGATCAACAATAGAAGAATTTCAATTGCAACAAAAACGAAGAAAACCGAATTGATCATGAAGTACTAAGTAAAGACACCGTGTGCATGAAGTAACATAGATTGCAAGTAAATAAAGTAAAGAATGGAAAAGATGGAGGGACAAGAAGAGGAGAGAATGGCGCCACATTGAGTCCATTGATTGGAAGAAGTGATAAGCCTAAGTTGATTTGCCACAAGAGATCAGAAGCTCTTGATAAGAATCTATCAATGGTTCTAATTAAGAACCCAAAGAGGAGACTACTCTCAACTCAGACTTCTCAAACTTGGACAAATTCAACTCATACATCCAAAAGTGATTCAAATGTGTTACAAATACCTATTTATATGAAACAACAAAATGGATGGAAGCTCATGCTCGCCTCGCGCCTCCTTCTAGATATGTTGGCCTCCGTGGCTTAATCCTAAACCCAATTACAAGCCTAATTAAGTCCTAATACAAATTAAACTCAAAGTCCTAATTTAATGTTTAGAATGTTTATCAAAACTATTAATTTTAGAACTCTTTATAAGAGTTTATTTTCCGGAAAGTTTTATAATATCTTGATCCAATTTGAATTTTATGATCCCTTTTTTTTTTATCTAAGGAAATGAGTTAGAGCTGCCATTAGTTAGAAAATAAAATAAAAAATTGGTTTTTTTGTTTGTACGGAGTTTTACCAAGTGATGGCAATTTTATCCGCACCCACGGGTATCTGCGGATAAAATCCGCTACGGGTACGGGACGGGGGCGGGCATTAAGGTACCTGTGCCTGTGGGTACCCGTACCCGTGTGTGAATTTACTAAAACACCCTAACACTATGTTTGGTTCTATTGAAAATAGAGGGAAAGAAAAGAGGAGGAAGGAAAATGGAAGTAAAAAGATCAGTTCCCTCGTTTGGTTTTGGAAGGAAACAGGAAGGAAAGAATAAATCTCGTGGGTCTCACCTCACAATACTTTCCTCTCAAATTGGGAAGAAAACAACGGGGAAAGCATCACTTTGGGAGCAAAAGACCTAAACACCCCTCTGCCACATTGTTCTTTCTTTTGAACCCGTGCATCACCACCGATAGCTCCGATTCCAGCAAATCCACTACGTTCCAGCGACGCTGCCCCAACCTCAGCGTCCCCTTCCTCCATGCCAGCACCCCGCCATCGGCTCCCCTCACCTGGTCCCGTGCGCCGGACTCCATCGCCGTGTTGCCCAAATTGTGTGCGTTTTGCTACACAGACGCTACCCATCGTGCCACAGCCCTTCAACGTCGAGCCCAATCGCCACTGATAGCCGCCACATCACGCTGCCTACCGCCGTCATCATCACGAACCAGAGAGGCGTAGACGTTAGAGAGAGACTTGAAGACACCGTTAAAACCTTTTGGTTGGAGAAGATAGAGAGCCGTGTGTTGAAAGCTGTCTTAAACCTGATGAATAAAACCTATCACATTTCCAATATTATTTCTAATCAATAAAAATGAGGGTTTCAAAACAGTGAATTTAAATTTTATAAAGAAACTTTTTGAAAAATAAAAAAATTACATATTACGAAATGACCTTCCCTTACAAGTCTTCCTCTAAATAATGACCTTGAGCTGATTTAAATTTTTTATTTATTTTAATTAGTAAAATTAATATTACTAAATTTATGTTGAGTTCTCACATATTTATTTTATTTTTTTCAAAGGAGAAACTATATTTTACATTTTTATCTTATTTATTATATTTTATTTTTATTAAGAGTATTTATACATTTCACATTTATATTGTTTCTTTTCTCTCACTTTCTACACAATCAAACAAAAAGAGAAAAATTTCAGTTTTCTTTCCTTTCATTTTCTCTCAATCCAAACAACTAAACAATCACTCCATTTTTCACTTTTTTCTTTCCTTCAATATTCTTTTCACTTATTTTCTTTTCTAATCCAAACATGGTGAGTTTTATGATGCACCAAATATGAGTGAGGTGTATGGTGCATCCCACTTTTTATCAATAGATAATTAATGAGTAAATATCCAATTTGGTCCCTGAAATTGTAGGGTCATATCAACTTAGTCCCCCACATTATCAACATTCCAAAATGATCCTTGAAATTTCAAAATGTAGCAAATTCATCCCTGACATTATTCACTTAGTTTCAAATCCATCCCTGACATTACCAACTTAATGTCATTATAGTCCATGCAAATATTAGCGAAGGGACGAATCTGATTAACTTTTTGTAATTCCAGGGATCATTTTGGAATATTGATAATGTGGAGGACTAAGTTGATACGACCCTATAATTTTAGGGACCAAATTGAATATTTACTCAATAATTAATTAATATGTAATTAAATTTTTATCAATAAAAAAAATCATAAATATTACGCACCAGTTTTTGGGATGCATAGTAGACGCCCCTTCAAAGATAGTGTAAACTGATATAAACCTGTCCTAAAATACCTAATCTCTTACTCGGCCGCCTCAATATTTCACCATTTCACCTTCTCTCTATCAGTATCTGCTGCGCCGTTCACGCCTTTGCCCCTTCCGGTGACTCCAGTCCGCGACTCCCTCGTCCCTTCCTTCCGTCCACTCCCTGTCTCACGCTTCTTTCTTTCTCCAATTCTCCTTCATCTCTGATCTCACGCTCACTATCTCACTCGCCGCTGGTCACCGAATCGCCGTTCTCCTTCACTCGCGGCCTCCCTCCCTCACCTGTGTTCCGTTCCTCACTCCTCAGCCCTCTCCGTCTCCGTTGCTCACTCCTCAGCGCTCTCCGTCACTCTCTCACTTGGTCGAGCTACAGTGCTACACAGGTAAGCTTAATTTCTGTTACTATTGGGTTTCTGATAGCTACTGGGTTTCTGATTTTTTGAGAAATCTCTGTAATTTGATAATGGGAGATGGGAGTTGTAATAGAATGGTGGGAGCGAGACAGCAAGGGCTGCTTTGCTTTCCATGTCTTTTTTCTAATTGACTTTCATAAATAAAATAGTTGTTATTTTTAAATTTTTTCTTTATTGCAAGTGTTTGTTAAATGAATGTCCAGTACTAACCTAAATATGTAACTCATTATTAGAGAACACTGGAAACATTCTCATTTAGAAGGATGTTGCTCTTATATTTGAATTGACAAAAATGGATGGAATGAAGTAAAATAAAATGAAATGTATTTCATTCAATTGCGTTTAACATCTCTGTTTTTTTTCTCTCCCACTCTGGGGAAAAGTATGTGGGATAGAATGGAGCAATCTGGGTTGCTTCTTTTATGACATGAAAAAAAATCCCTTCTTTTATGCATAGATATGAAGCATTAGCTGCTGTTTCAGTATCTAGGATGTATCTAAATTTTAAATTATGCAGATGCAGATTTTAGCAATTTTTCAAGTAATTATAACATTTATTTCTGAAACAAATATCTGCAGATACCCATAAACCGGCGGGTATCCACAAAACCCACAAAACCGCCAAATACCCGCCCAGCGGGAACCTGCACGGTAATGGGCGGGGACGGGTATGGATTTCATCCCACCGGGACGGGGAATGGAGGAGTGCTACCCGTGTCCATCCCGTTGCCATTCCTAGTTTTACCCACTACTCACTATTAGAAAGTGAGCATGGAGAGAAGGAAAGAGAGAGAATCTAGAGAATGAATCTGGACTTGATTTTCACTGATTAATAATGAGTTAATGAATCTAATACAAGAGAAGCTACTTTATAGTAGCTGAGTAATAATCAGCTGCAGTCGATGTACACTAAAGCTAACATACAACATAATCTACCATACCCCCTTATAAATTGAGGGTGGGTTTACAGAGGACAGGTACTGTATGTACTGTAACATATACTGCAACATATCCCCTTATATTACTAAGATGGGTTGAGTACAGAAAATCTATCTATTACACCTAGGTTGCTTCTTAATTCTTCAAACCTGGATTGAGTGAGAGGTTTGGTAAGCAAATTTGCAACCTAGCATGGAGAGAAGAAGAGAGAGAGGATATAGAGAATGAATTTGGATTTGATTTTCATTGATTAATGAATCTAGTACAAGAGAAGCTAGATATTGTAGCTGAAGCAATAACCGCTTGTGTAACCGACTGAGCTGAGTAATAATTAGCTGCAGTTGGTGTACACTAAAGCTAACACACCCTCCTATAAACTAATGGTGGGTTTACCAAGGACAGCTGCTGTATGTACTGTAACATATACTGCAGCACGCCCCCTTATATTCCTAAGGTGGGTTAAGTATAGAAAATTTATCTATTACACCTAGTTTGCTTCTTAATTCTTCAAACCTGGACTGAGTGAGAGGTTTGGTAAGCAAATCTGCCACCGGATCACGGCCTGGAATGTGGCAGACTGACAAGTCTTGTGATGACTTCTTCCCTTACAAAAAATAGGTCCAACTCCATGTGCGTAGTCCTTGAATGAAGAATCAGGTTATGTGAAAGTGAGACTGTGGACAGTTATCACAGTAAATGACTGGATCCTAAGTGCACCTGCAGTTCTTTTAGCAAGGACTGCACCCACATAACCTCTGCAGTAGGTGCAGCTAGGCTTTTGTACTCTTCCTCTGTTGAAGACCTGGCCACTAGAGTTTGCTTTCTAGACCACCATGAGACAAGCTTTGGGCCAAAATATACACATGAACCTGACATGGACCTTCTATCATCAAGATTAGCTGCCCAATCAGCATCACTAAATCCTTGTAAAGTGCATGGGTAACCTGTCTTAGCTGGCCTCTATAGTAACCCATATGAAATGGTCCCTTTGAGGTATCTAAGGATCCTCTTGACTGTCTTCCAGTGCTCATCAAGGGGCTGTGATAGGAATTGGCATACCTTGCTGACACTATAACATATTTCAGGGTGAGTAATGGTTGCATACTGCAAAGCTCCACCCACAGATCTATGCAATGAAGGATCAGCCATGTAGTTAGTCAATTTGCTGTTGCTGACGATAGGAGTAGGTTGACCCTTAGCATCACCCATGTTTGCTTTGTCTAGAAGATCCTTGATGTATTTAGACTGAGAAAGAATTAAGGAACCGTTGGGTACTAGTCTTTTGATCTCAATACCAAGGAAGTAATCTAGATCATCGAGCTGTTTGAGAGCAAATTTAGTATTCAGCCTTGTAATGAGAGCAGCTATCTGATAGAACTGGCTATATAAACAACTGATACACTGAATATTCTTCAATATTATAGATATATCTCTGGGAAAAGGTTTCCAATCAGAGATGTGAATACATAGAGAAAGAGAAAATTACACAGTACACTAGGATTCGAGAACCATTGGGTACTAGTCTTTTGATCTCAATACCAAGGAAGTAATCTAGATCACCGAGCTGTTTGAGAGCAAATTTAGTATTCAGCCTTGTAATGAGAGCAACTATCTGATAGAACTGGTTATATAAACAACTGATACACTGAATATTCTTCAATATTATAGATATATCTCTGGGAAAAGGTTTCCAATCAGAGATGTGAATACATAGAGCAACAGAAAATTGCACAGTACACTAGGATTCGAGAACCATTGGGTACTAGTCTTTTGATCTCAATACCAAGGAAGTAATCTAGATCACCGAGCTGTTTGAGAGCAAATTTAGTATTCAGCCTTGTAATGAGAGCAACTATCTGATAGAACTGGTTATATAAACAACTGATACACTGAATATTCTTCAATATTATAGATATATCTCTGGGAAAAGGTTTCCAATCAGAGATGTGAATACATAGAGAAACAGAAAATTACACAGTACACTAGGATTCGAGAGCCTAGTCCTCTTCCAAACCAAACCACCCACAAGATAACCGAATGGTTTCTTTATTCCCCCCTATTCCTATTTATTAGATACAATAATTCAAACTAAGGCAGTTACATAGCAATTATATAGCAGTTACAGTAGTTACTAATAATAAAATACTACTAATATTACATATTTCCTGCTGCCTTCCCTTTTCTAACATAATTCTTAGTGATAGGAGGCCTATTACTAACAATACTCCCCCCAAACAGTTTCACCTTGTCCTCAAGGTAAAAAAAATGGAAATTGTTCATTGATGATATCTACGGATTCCCAAGTAGCTTCAAAAGAGGGGAGGTCTTTCCATAGAATTAAGATTTCTGCTACGCCAAATGAGTTGTTGCGGGCGGCAAGAACTTCTGCAGGTTCCACTTGTAATTCCAAGTCTTCGGTTAACATCTGGGGTAGAGGTTGTGGAGTCCCAGCGGGAGTTACAACTTTCTTCAATAGAGAGACATGGAACCGGGTGAACTTTGCTATCTGGAGGCAAGTCCAACTGATAAGCCACTTGTCCAATGCATTTCACAATCTTGTAGGGATCATAAAACCGCGGGCTCAGCTTTTCATTCCTCTTTTTAGCCAATGACTTAAATCTATATGGTTGCAATTTAAAATAAACCCAATCACCCATTGCATAACTGACCTCCCTTCGATGCTCATCAGCATAAGATTTCATCTGATTTTGAGCCTTGACTAGATTAGTTTTCAAGTCTTGTAGGATAGTATCTCTTTCAGCAGTCATTTGATTTACTTCTTCCACCGGTGAAGGAATGGTAGTACCCTTGAGTAACTGAGGAGGATCTCTTCCATATAGAGCCTTAAATGGAGTGCTTTTAGTGGAGCTATTATAATTTGTATTAAACCAGAATTCAGCCCAACTCAACCATTTGATCCATTGTTTTGGTTTAGAGCCAGTTAAACACCTTAAATAAGTTTCCAAACATCTGTTGACAACCTCAGTTTGACCATTAGATTGGGGATTGTTAGGAATCCTGGAATCTGAGAGAAAAGCTGGGAAAAACCTAGGGAAACTGGGATTATTCGCCCAGAGATTTATTGATCACAAGAAAGAATTACAAGAATGAATACACAAAGGGCACTCCCCTTTTCACTGAGACTATCTCAGTCGAAACTAACAAATGGCAAAAGATCCTTATGCACCTAGCTTGAGTCTTATTTACAGGATGGAGTTAGTGACTACCTCTAACTACTTCTGACTTAGCTGCTAACTAAGAGACTAACTACTAACTATGGTTAGTTCTTATTTCTTATTTACAAATTACAAATGAGTCTGCCTAGGCTCCCTTACCCTCTTTCTATAGTACACCCTCAAAACCCAAGCTGTCTCTGGCTGCGCCTCTGGTGACTCAGCTTGTCTAACAGGGATGATATGCAGAACTAAATTTGAGCTTTGTTCCTGTGGCTCGAAATAATGCAGTCCAAAAAGGACTAAGAAAGATCTTGTCCCTATCTGATACAATAGTAGATGGAAATCCATGCAACTTGACCACTTCTTTCAAGAAAACTTTTGCAATATCTCTTGCGATAAAAGGATGACTGAGAGGAATAAGATGGGCATATTTAGTCAGCCTGTCAACTATCACCAGGATAGTATCCTTGCCTTGCACTTTTGGAAGTGCTTCTATAAAATCCATAGAAATATCAGCCCAAACTTGAGTTGGAATTGAAAGTGGTTGAAGGAGACCTGCTGGAGAAAGAGTTTGATACTTGTTTTATTGACAAACTGCACAAGTGGCCACATAATGTTGAATATCCTTCCACATTCCTTCCCAATAAACCAAGGTTGCAATTCTCTTATATGTTCTGAAAAACCCGAAATGGCCCCCAACTGCAGAACTATGAAATTCCTGTAGTAACATAGGGATTTTCTGAGAATTCCGAGACAAAAGTAGTTTCCCTTTGTATAACAACTTCCTGTTGAGAAAAGTAAACCCTGGATGGGTAGTAGAATCTTGGATCAAATCCTGGATAATACTTTTCAGCTTACCATCCAAATGTGCTTCTTCTTCCCATTCATCTAGTTTGGAAAATTGTATTGCTGATATGGCTACATAAGTCATACGTCTGGATAAAGCATCTGCAGCCTTGTTTTCAGTGCCCGGTTTATATCTAATCTCGAAGTCCATTCCCATCAATTTGGAAGTCCATTTGAATTACTCTTCCCCCAAAACCCTTTGATCATTTAAGAACCTCAAGCTTCTTTGATTGGTATGAATAATAAAATGTCGTCCCAATAAGTAATGTCTCCACTTCTGAACTGACATAACAATAGCCATAAGTTACCCTTTCATAAACTGACTTCTGTTGAGCCCTGTCAGATAATGCTTGGCTAAGAAATGCTACTGGACGGCCTTCTTGCAACAAAATAGCACCTAACCCTTTATGAGAAGCATCAGTTTCAATAGTAAAAACTTTGGAAAAATCAGGAACAGTGAGAATAGGAAGTTCTGCCATAGCCTTCTTAAGAGATTCAAATGCCCTTTCAGTTTCTGGCTGCCAAGAAAAATTGTCCTTCAATAATTGTGTCAATGGTTTTGTAATTTTCCCATAGTCTTTGACTAATCTCCTGTAATAACCCGTGAGACCTAAAAAACCTCGCCAGGCTGTGATATCTTTAGGTACAAGCCATTACATCATGACTTCTACCTTCTTGGGATCTGCTGCCACCCCTATACCCGAGATGACATGACCAAGATATTCAATTTGCTCTTGGCCAAAGGTGCATTTCTTTCTATTTGCAAACAATTGATGATCTCTCAAAACTTGAAGAACAGTTTGTAAATGAACTTTATGCTCCTCTAGGCTTTTGCTATAAACCAAAATATCATCAAAGAATACTAAAGCAAACTTCCTCAGATAAGGCCTCAACATCTCATTCATCAATGATTGAAAAGTAGAAGGTGCATTGGTAAGGCCAAAAGGCATCACTACAAATTCATAATGTCCCTCATATGTCCTAAATGCAGTTTTATGAATGTCATTCTCCTTCATTCTAATCTGATGATACCCAGATTTAAGATCCAATTTAGAAAAGATGATAGCTCCCTCCAATTCATCAATCACCGGTATTGGAAATTTATTCGGAATAGTGATTTTATTCAATGCTCTATAATCAACACAAAACCGCCACCCACCATCTTTTTTCTTAACAAGTATAATAGGACTTGAATAGGGACTTACACTAGGTCTTATAACACCAGATTTCAACATATCATCAACTAGTTTTTCAATCTCAGTTTTTTGGTAATGTGGATACCTGTAAGGTCGGATATTGGGAATTTCTGCTCCATCCTTCAACACTATGGCATGATCCTGCCTTCTAGATGGGGGTAGACCTTTAGATTCCTGAAAAACATCTGTAAATCCTTCCAAGATCTCGTTAATCCACTCAGGTACCTCCATTATAGCCACTGTTTCATCCAACAAAGAATAGTATTCAAGAATAAACCCTTCACCTTCATTTTGTAGCGTTTTGAGAAGGGATTTGAGAGATGCATTGGCCCTAGACATGGCTGATTCTCCTTTTAATACCCATGTACCTTCAAAAGTAGGGACCTTCAATGTGAGCTCCTTAAAGTTAGTCCGAATTTCTCCCAAACTAGCCAACCATTCCATTCCAAGCACCACATCTACTCCTCCTAATTCAAAGAGATAGAAATGTTGTTGAATTTCTAACCCTTGAATCTTTATTAGAAGTTGGCTACAAACCCCTTCACACTTGACCTTCCTGCCATCTCCTACCTCCACAGTGTAGGGAACTATCTTGGTGATTTGAAGTCCTTCCTCTTCAACAAGAATAGAGGAAATAAAATTATGGGAGGCCCCACAATCAATTAAAACAACTACCTTCCTACCGGCCAATTCACCCCACATTTTAATGGATTTCTTGGAGGTTAATCCAGCAATACTGTACATGGAGAGTTGCAAATTCTTGAGATCTATCCCCTGATTTTCCGCCTCTTCCTCTTGCTCCTCCTCCTTGTCTTCCCCTTCTAAAATCATGACTTGCATCTGCTTGTTGGCACACACATGTCCTGGCTCAAACTTCTCATCACATCGAAAACACAATTCTTTTGCTCTTTTCTCTTGCATCTCAGCATCACTCAACTTTTTAAACCCTCTTCCTCTGAAGGATGCGGTGGTTCTTAAACTGTTAGAATCACCACTTGAGGTTGTGCTTTTGCTTCCCGATGGTTGTTGATTCTTGGTTCCCACCTCCCATGTTATTGTCTTAGTATTAGAATACCCACGATTTGCTCCCACACCCTTATTACTCCATGAACTTCCTTTGTTGAGAAGAGTATTTCTCTTATCAACTCTTTGGGCATACTGCATCACTTCGGGTAAAGTTCTTAAGGAATGCAACTTCAATTCCACCTTTATTAAATCACTCAAACCATTCAAGAAAATTCCCTTGAGATATTCAGGATTAGCCCCTTTTAATGGCTCTGCATATAATTCAAATTGCTCTCTATAATCCTCCACTGACCCTGTTTGTTTAAGGCTTATCAATAACTCATAAGGGTTTTGAGTTAGAAATGATTGAAACCTTTCCATTATTGCAGTTCGAAAATCTTCCCAAGTAGGATCCACTGCACAAAATTCCCACCATTGATACCAATTTAGGGCCTTACCCTCCACAGCAACCATTGCGTCCTGAAGTCTCTCCGGATCAGTAACTTCTTTGAGTTCAAAGTACCTTTCAATTTTATTCACCCATCCATACGCATCATTGCCTGAGAATAAGGGAATTTCGAGTTTCCTCCATTTATCCTTTCTGGAATTCGATTCATCACCCTTAGTTGAACGATCATCGTCGTTGGTATGACTGTGCTGACCACTGTTTTGCGTCGATCGGTTCAGAAGGTCCAAGATCTCAGCAAATTGTCATCGGTTTTCTACCCTGTCCTTCTCGTGAATCTTTCTCTGGTTTTTGAACCCGCGCTCCAATACCTCTTCCCTTGCCTCCATTCTTCTAGTTTGTACCATTAAACACTCCTAGAATCGAGTACCAGTTGATAGAACTGGTTATATAAACAACTGATACACTGAATATTCTTTAATATTATAGATATATCTCTGGGAAAAGGTTTCCAATCAGAGATGTGAATACATAGAGAAACAAAAAATTATACTGTACACTAGGATTCGAGAGCCTAGTCCTCTCCCAAACCAAATCACAAGATAACCGAATGGTTTCTTTATTCCCCCCATTCCTATTTATTAGATACAATAATTCAAACTAAGTCAGTTACATAGCAGTTATATAGCAGTTACAGCAGTTACTAATAATAAAATACTACTAATATTACATATTTCCTGCTGCCTTCCCTTTTCTGACATAAATCTTAGTGATAGGAGGCCTATTACTAACACTATCCTTTGTGAGGATGACTCACTGTCCCAGGTACTATGATATCATCAACATAAATGAGCATGGAGAGAAGAAGAAGAGAGAGAGAGAATCTAGAGAATGAATCTGGACTTGATTTTCATTGATTAATGAATCTAATACAAGAGAAGCTACTTATAGTAGCTGAAGCAATAACCGCCTGTCTAACTGACTGAGCTGAGTAATAATCAGCTGCAGTCGGTGTACACTAAAGCTAACATACAATATACTCAAACACCCCCCTTATAAACCGAGGGTGGGTTTACAAAGGACAGGTATTGTATGTACTGTAACATACTGCAACACTCACTAGCGTGGGATTCCAAATTCAAAGCAATAAGTTACTAGCTTTCAGTGGAACAATGCATTGCGTGTATCAAGATTTTAGACATAAGAGATTCAGTTACGAGCCTCTATCGGCATCAACAATACCCAGTTGAAATTAGAGGTGATTGAAGACTCTAGTTAGATATCAGGTCAAAATGATCTCAAGAAGTATTTTTTTGCAGAAATTAACCAGAGTTGAAGGACTTCTAACTTATGTTGCTTGGAACTTTATGTGAATATTAGGATAAATAGCAAAGAGGATTATTCGAAATCTCATAAGTGAAAAGCTGATATCAGAAATTAATCAGAGTAATGCAACATAAGAAAAAAAAAGTAGTAACATGTTACCCTAGGGAGGCGTATTAACATTAATACTTAGGGTAGGATGCTACAGTTTTCATTCTTAATTTTTTTGGGTAATTGATGAGAAAACCAGCAAAGTTTGCATTTGCATAAAAACTACAAGGGTGAAAAGCATATTTTTGATATGTTTTATTTTTTGGTCTGATATTTGCTAAATTCAGTTTTCCTTGTACTGTCTCTGTCTTGGATGCCTGTCCATTTCTGGCCTACTCTGATTTCCTGAATTTGTTGTTCCCCTGCTTACATCATTGTTTCAGTTCTTGCCTCTTTTCGAGCCTTCAATTGTCATTGCACTTTCTGAGTTTGAGAGGGAAACTGCTTGGAATTTGGTAAGACTATCATGGGTTATGCTCAACTTGTTATCGGCCCAGCTGGTAGTGGCAAGGTAATTTACTGTATTCGCCTCATTTGTTCTGTTAAACTAGATATGTTCTTGCTCTGTTGTAAATATATGGAAAGACTTATTGGTGTGTATTTTGCTTGCTCAATTAGTCTACATATTGCTCGAGTTTGTACGAACACTGTGCGGCTGCACGTCGAACAATACATATTGTGAACCTAGACCCTGCTGCTGAAAATTTTGACTATCCTGTTGCGATGGGTAAATAGAATGTGCTGTGTGGTTATTTCTTTGTGGGTTTGGCTGTTTGTTTTGTGGAGCTTGACTGTATTGGTTTGAGATGCTTGCAGATATTAGGGAACTCATTTCGCTGGATGATGTTATGGAGGAACTTGGATTAGGTCCGAATGGGGGTCTTATATACTGCATGGAGTATCCTTTTCATCAGTTTTTAAATTTTTTCTGTTGTATATCTTTACAATATTCTCTGAAACAGTAATCTGCATCATTGTTTATGTCAGGCTGCCTTAGGTAAAGATTGTGTTTACTACTATAAATTACCTCTATCTATTTCTTTGGTCCTCCTTTTCACCTTTATTTACATTCTATAGCTATTAGCTATTTTAAAAAATTTATATAAAATTTTGTTGCCTTAATAATCTTATTTAGACACCTTGAAGATAACCTGGATGATTGGTTTACTGACGAACTGGACAATTATTTAGATGATGATTATTTGGTTTTTGACTGCCCCGGTATTCATGCTCATCTCTTATCCTGTTGTTTTTTATGTGTGTATATGTATATGTATTAGTATAATAGTATCCCAAGATTACAATTATATGAAATTTGTGATTGCTAGGTGATAATATTTGTATAAAGTGCAATCACAAGTATGTGAGACCCCAAAATCCGAACTGGCAATATAATGCAATTAATGCAGACATTAAAATCTGTCCTTCAGATTATAACAGTTGCTTTCTTATGAACTGTGTACTGCTAAAAAAAAAAAAGAACAAAACAGTTGCTTGGCCTGTTTGTTTAGCCTAAAATTTAATTTATCTTATACTTATTTATAAAGTTTTCTATTGAAACTGACCTGGCAAGTTTGAGATAAATTATCATAGCATTGTAATGTTTTGCAGGTCAGATGGAACTTTATTCACATGTGCCAGTGCTTCGGAATTTCGTAGAACATTTGAAACGTAAAAATTTTAATGTTTGTGCTGTGTACTTACTTGATTCACAGGTTTGTGGCAGTTTTGCTTCAATCATGCTTCCTTTTAGGCTATTGACTCTCACATTCCTTCATACTTCTAATTATTGTTCTTATTATCTTTGTGGACTCTAATAAGTTTAAAACTTTGCCAGTTCATGACAGATGTGACCAAATTTATAAGTGGATGCATGGCATGCCTTTCTGCAATGGTTCAACTAGAATTACCTCACGTTAATATCCTCTCAAAAATGGACCTCGTGACTAACAAGAAGGATATTGAAGAGTAATTACTGTTACTAAGTTTGTTTCCCTAATTTGTTTTAATCTTAACCACTTTATTCATTTTGACTCTAATATATTTTGTACATTTTTTGCTCTTAGATTCTTGGATCCAGAGCCCACCTTTTTACTGTCTGAATTGAATCAACGGATGGCTCCTCAGTTTGCAAAGCTGAATAAATCTTTGATTGAACTGGTTGGTAATCTAATTAATTAAAAAAATGCTATATATAAACTACAGTCATAATTCTGGTTTATTGATTCAAGTCTGGGTTATACGCCGTTCATATTTTTGTTTCCACATCTCAATAGAATTTACAGTTTGGTGATACAGGTGCTAGGGTGTTGTAGGGTGTGAGAGTCCTAGCAGAGAAAACAGAACAATTTTATTGGCATTATTTTAGTCAGAAGTAGAGTTGATTTTTGTAGTTAATGGTCTAACAGTATTTGAGTTGATTCTCATTTTTAAGGATCAACATAGTCCCTGGGTGATGTTTTGAAAGCATGACTGGTTATTGCATACCAGGCCCGATTCCCAGGAGACATTCCTTCTCTTGAATTGATATTTGCCTCAAGTGCGTTCCTGATATAATTCAATCCTATCAAACCTCATAGTCTTGTTCTTCAGATCCATCTTAGTCCCCCTTAATGTCCCTAACCAATCCATTCCTAAGATAAGATCAACGCCCTTCAATTCCAAAATGTAAGCATCTACTTGCAACTTGTTTCACCAACCATGCTCACCAACCAAACCACTGCATTTTCTTTGGGAGAAGTACTTGCTGCCATCCCTAGAGTAACCCCAATTTCCTTAGTGGTAGTGATTGATAGCCGCATTGAGGTCACTAATCGTGGTTGGAGATAGGCTAAGGTTGAAGAAATGGCTTCCTTGCACTCTAGTGGTACTTGGGAACTCGACTTTTACCTGCATGCAAAACCGCTGTTGGTTGTCGATAGGTATACATAGTTAAGATTGGTCCCGACTGATGGCCCGTTTAGTAGATAAAGGTTACACCCAAATCTTTGGCCCTTTGATGAACTAAACTTCAAGAATGACTTTTTACATGGTCAGTTATATAGTAAGAGGTCTATATGCAATAACCACCTAAATTTATTAAACAAGGGTTTCCTACATTAGTATGCCGATTCCTCTATGATTTGAAACAATCTTCCCGTGCATGGTTTGGGCGGTTCACTTTTGTTATTCAGCAATTCAACATGACTAGATGTAAAGTTGATCAACCTGTTTTCTTTGGGAACTCTTTTCTTGATCTTTTTCTTTATCTCGTTTATGTTGGCGACATAGTAATTATCGGTAATGATAAGGCTGGTAGCCAACATCTTAAGGGTCGCCTGTCGGCTCACTTTTAGACAAAGGATATTAGCCCTCTCAAATACTTCCTGGGAATTGAAGTTGCTCAATCTAACACAGGTAATAACATCATTCAGCGAAAGTATGATTTGGACATACTTGAAGAGATGGGATGTTGGACTACCGCCATAGTTATACACCCATGGACCCAATGTCAAACTACTACCGGGTCAAGGGGAGCTAGCCACCGAAAGACCCTAGCAGATTTAGACTTCTTGTTGGGAAGCTTAACTATCTTACAATAATCAAGCCAGATATTTCTTTTGTTGTAAGTGTAGTCAGCCAGTTTTTAAACGCCCCTTGTGACAGTCATTGGGATACAATGTTCCATATTCTTAGATACATCAAGAATGCACCATGAAAGGGGTTACTCTAAGAAAACAAAGGTAATACTCTAGTTGTTGCCCGTTGGCTATTCTGATGCTGATTGGGCAAATTTGCCTTAAGATATGTTGAAAGAGAGAAAACAAAGGCCTATGATGCTGAAACCGTGTGTTTCAACTATTTACATGATATGATACGATATGATGCCTAAACAATAATTACAAAGATTCTAAATATATTTTCAACACTCCCCCTCAAGCTGGAGCATATAAATCATATGCACCGAGCTTGTTACATAGATAACTAATTTGAGGACCTCTCAAGGATTTGGTGAAGGCATCTGCCATTGGAGTTGACAAAGCTAGTGGTGATTTCCCCTGATTGGATCTTTTCCCTAATAAAATGACAATCTATCTCAATATATTTGATCCTCTCATGGAAAACAGGTTAGAGGCAATATGCAATGTAGCTTGATTATCACAGATTAGCGTCATTTGAACAATCTCATCAAATAGAAGCTCTTTAAGTAATTGTTTCAACCAAATGAGTCCGCAAGCTGCTAATGCCATAACCTTGTATTTAGCTTCCGCACTAGATCTTGCAACTACATTTTGTTTCATACATTTCCAGGATATCAGATTTCCTCCAATGAGTACACAATATCCGAAAGTGGATCGTCTGTGAATAGGTGAACCTGCCCAATCAGCATCTGAGTAAGCAAGTATCTGAGTGTCCTCGGTCTTCATAAATGAGACCTTTTCCTGGAGCACCTTTAATATACTTCAAGATTCGAATCACAACATCCAAATGGTCCTGGCAAGGAGAATTTAAGAATTGGCTTATCACACTGACTGCAAAAGAGATGTCTGGACGAGTGACTGTAAGGTAGTTCAATTTCCCAACCAATCTCCTGTATCTCCTTGGATCTGATAGTAGCTCCCCCTCATCAGGTAGAAGTTTGACTTTTGGATCCATAGGAGTGTCAACTGGTTTGGCATTCAATAATCCTGTCTCTTCAAGAATATCCATAACATACTTCTTTTGTGAAATCACTAGACCATCCTTAGATTGAGCTACCTCGATACCTAAGAAATAACGGAGTTTACCAAGGTCTTTATTATGAAACCGATGAGAGAGATGTTGTTTCACTCGTAATATGTCATGTTGATCACTACCATTTATAACAATATCATTCACATAAACAATCAGATGAATGCATCCTTGGGCCGCATGGCGATAAAATACAAAATGGTCAGCTTCGCTGCGAATTATACCAAATTGTTGCATTACAGTGCTGAATCTGCTGAACTAAGCCCGAGGAGATTGTTTAAGACCATAAAGAGACCTGTGAAGCCGACAGAGCATGGTAGTGGACTCCGCTAAGCAACAAACCCAGGTGCTACATATACACTTCCTCTTTGAGATCACTATGCAAGAAGGCATTTTTAATGTCAAGTTGATGAAGAGGCCAGTGGCGGATGGCAGCAATGGATAGGAGGAGCCGAACAGAGGCCATTTTCGCCACAGGAGAGAAAGTATCACCATAATCAAGCCCAAATATCTGAGTGTAGCCCTTGGCCACCAAACGAGCCTTAAATCGATCAATCCTACTGTTAAATGTAATTAATATGGACGGTGTGGACGATGGGGTCCTATCCAATGTATTCTTCTACTCATTGAATCTAGTCTTCTAGGACTTAGCATAGACAATTAATATTCTAGAAATCATACTCATAGTTAAGTGTATATATATTGTACTTCTTTTGAATCAATACTTAAGTGAATATACTAACTTCATATTCAAGTTGGTATCAAGAGCTTTGTTCTTTCGTGTTTTTAGTTTGTCTGTTGGGTTTCAGCCGCTGTGAGCGCTGACCTGCGTTTTTCAAAGTTGTCCGGTGATCGAAATAGCACCGACGTTCACCTTAGAGGCCGCCGATCTACCGTCCGTTGAAGCGCTGCCGTCATATCCTCTTTCACGTGCCGTCTTAAGCCGCTTCACTCGCCGGTGCGTGTAACCCACGCGCCACCCTCTTGGCCTCCGTTTGCTACGCCGTTTCCACCGCCGTGATCGCCGTCTCCTTCCGGTTCTGTTCTGACGCTGTTTGGTGTGTGGGTCTAACTTGGTGCTACACCTCCTTTGAATCTTGTGTGCTCTGTTCTATACACTGTTGCTGTGTTCTGTTTTTGTATGCTGTTGCTGCTGTGCTCTGTTTTGTACATTGCTGCTGCTATGCTCTGTTTTGTTCTCACAGTAAGTTGTTTTGCTTCAAGTTTTGTCTATTATCTTCTGCACATCTTCCATGGCAGAGAAGAAGAGCCATTGTTTGGTTTCTGGATCCCCCACCGTTACTACCAAGTCAAATGAATATCATTGACTTTCGGTCAATGAGTATAATGAGTATCTTCAATTTAAAGTCACTCAACAGGCTTCCCTTTCGGCCACCATTGCTCACACTAGTAATGATAATTCTACAGTTTGTCTCTCTAAATATGCATCTGTTGGATCCTGGATTTTAGGCTCTGGTGCTTCTGATCACCTAACTGGTAATCCTTCTCTTTTCTCTAAGTTGTCTTTCCCTAAAACATCTCATAGTATTACTCTTGCTGATGGGTCTAAGGCACAAGCTGCTGGCATTGGTCAAGTTTCACCTCTTCCATCCTTACTTTTAAATTCAGTCTTGTTTGTACCTGACTGCCCCTTTAATTTAGTTTCAATTAGCCAAATTACTTGCACTCTAAATTGTTCCATCACCTTTAATTATGATTCCTTTTTTATACAGGACCGGAGTACGGGACAAACGATTGGGTCTGGATCTGAATCACGGGATCTTTACTGCCTACAACCTTCCTCATCCACCATATGTGCTATTTCGGAGTCTGGCGATCTTCTCCATCGTCATCTCGGTCATCCAAGTCTAGATAAGTTAAAGCAGATGGTCCTTCATCTGTCACATCTTAAGACCTTGAACTGTGAGTCATGTCAACTTGGGAAACATGTTAGAATATCTTTTCCTAGTAGTGTCAGTAGTCGAACTATGTCTCCTTTTGATATTGTCCATTCTGATGTTTGGGGTCCTAGTCGTGTTCCTTCTGTTCGAGGATATAGGTATTATGTTACTTTCATTGATGATTTCTCAAGATGCACTTGGTTATTTTTAATGAAAAATTGTTCTGAATTATTTGCTGTCTTTAGAACCTTTTGTTCAAAAATTAAAAATCAATTTGGAAAAATAATTCGTGTTTTGCGCAGTGATAATGTAAAAGAATATTTCTCTGCACCCTTTAAATCCTTTTTGACTTCTCATGGCATCTTACACCAGTCTAGTTGTCCTCACACACCACAACAAAACGGTGTTGCTGAACGCAAACATCGTCATCTTTTTGATACGGCTCGGACTCTGTTAATAAATGCTAATGCACCCTTGAAGTTTTGGGGTGACGCTGTTCTTACAGCGTGTTATTTGGTAAATCGAATGCCATCATCTGTTTTGGGAAATAAAGTTCCCCACTCTATTTTATTTCCTAAAAAACCTTTTTATACTGTCCCTCCTCGTGTGTTTGTTCCACATGTTTTGTTCATGGTCTCTCTCATGGTCGTGATAAATTGTCTACACGGGCTGTTAAATGTATCTTTCTTGGGTATTCTAGAGTTCAGAAGGGATATCGATGTTATTCTCCCTCTACGCACCGCTTTTATGTATCTGCATATGTTACATTCTTTGAGGATACCCCTTTCTTTGTCACATCAACTACATCCGACTCTACTCCATCTCAGGTACTGCCTGTTTCTCATTTTGTAACACCCATCTCTGACCCTCCGCCTCTGCAGCCACAAAATGATGGTCCGATTAATCGATTTGGTGTTGTTTATGAGCGTCGGATTCCTAACGTTCCTGCAGTTCTCGAGATCGCACCAACTATTGATCCTCCTGATTCAGCTCCCACTCCAATCTGACACCTCTGTTGACTTACCCAATGCCCCTCGCAAAGGTAAACGTTCTACTCTTAATCGAGTAAATACCCAATTTGGTCCCTGAAATTGTAGGGTCGTATCAACTTAGTTCCCCACATTATCAATATTCCAAAATGATCCTTGAAATTTCAAAATGTAGCAAATGCATACCTGACATTATTCACTTAGTTTGAAATGCATCCCTGACATTACCAACTTAATGTCATTATAGTCCATGCAAATATCAACAGAGGGACGAATCTGATTAACTTTCTGCAATTCCAAGGATCATTTTGGAATATTGATAATATGGGGGACTAAGTTGATATGACCCTACAATTTCAGGGACCAAATTGGGTATTTACTTTTACTCCTCATCGCATTTATAATTTCCTGAGTTACCATCGATTATCTCCTTCCCATTATGCTTTTGTATCTGCCTTGTCATCTATTACCGTTCCTAAGAATGTTCGGGAAGCACTATCTCATCCAGGATGGCGACAGGCAATGATTGATGAGATGACGGCTTTAGAATCGAATCATACATGGACCCTTGTTTCCCCTCCTTCTGGGAAATCAATTGTTGGCTGTCGATGGGTGTTCACTATTAAAGTTGGTCCTGATGGGCAGGTGGATCGCTTGAAGGTCCGACTGGTAGCAAAGGGCTACACTCAGATCTATGGCTTGGATTATGGTGGTATTTTCTCTCCTGTTGCTAAAATGGCATCTGTTTGTTTATTCTTGTCTATAGCTGCCATTAGATGCTGGCCATTGTACCAACTTGATATTAAAAATGCATTCTTACATGATGATCTGGAGGAAGAGATCTATATGGAGCAACCACCTGGGTTTGTTGCTCAGGGGGAGTTAGGTCTTGTTTGCAGGCTACAAAAGTCTTTATATGGCTTAAAACAGTCACCTCGTGCTTGGTTTGGGAAGTTTAGTAAAGTCATCTAGCAGTTTGGCATGACCCGGTGTGAGGCAGACCATTCTGTGTTCTTTAAATGTTCGTCATTGAATAAACTTATTTATCTCGTGGTGTATGTGGATGATATTGTCGTTACAGGTGATGATCAAGAAGGTATTAAGGAATTGAAGCAACATTTGTTTAAACATTTTTAAACCAAAGATCTTGGTCGACTGCGGTACTTTCTCGGAATTGAAGTAGCTTAATCAAAATCAGGTGTTGCTATTTCTCAAAGGAAATTCGCACTTGACATTTTGGAAGAAACGGGGATGCTAGATTGTAAGCCTATTGATACCTTTATGGATCCAAATGTAAAGCTTCTACCTAATGAGGGGGAGCCCTATCCTGACCTAGGCAGATATAGAAGACTGGTTAGGAAGTTAAATTATCTCATCATGACTCCACCAGATCTTGCTTTTCCGGTAAGCGTTGTGAGTCAGTTTCTCAACTCACCATGTGATAGTCACTGGAATGCAGTTGTTTGAATCCTGAGATATATCAAAGGATCACCTGGTAAAGGACTTGTTTATATGGACAGAGGTCATACTAATATCATTGGGTATACAGATGTGGATTGGGCAGGTGATGCTAGCGATAGGAGGTCCACTTTAGGCTACTGTGTGCTTATTGGAGGAAACCTTATTTCATGGAAAAGCAAGAAGCAGACTGTTGTTGCTCGATCAAGCACAGAAGCAGAGTATCGTGCTATGGCTAATTCTACTTGTGAACTCCTATGGCTGAAGTATTTGCTCCAAGAGTTGAAGTTTTGTGATATAGGTCCTATGGAATTTGCTTGTGACAACCAATCAGCCTTGTATCTTTCTTCAAATCCTATCTTTCGTGAAAGGAACATATAGAAGTTTATTGTCACGCCCTTTGTGGGTACTAAAGATCAACTTGCTGACATGATGACTAAGTCCTTACGAGGTCTTAGAATAGCATACATATGTAATAAGCTGATTGCATCAGATATATATGCTCCAATTTGAGGGGGAATGTTAAATGTAATTAATATTGACCGTATAAAGCTAGCGCCAACCAACCAAAGACTTTCTAGGAGGTAGAGGGACCAGTTCCCAGGTACCACTGCTTTGAAGAGCGCACATCTCATCAATCATTGCTTGCTGTCACTCAGGTGAAATAAAACTTCACTGGAGATTGAGGAATAGAGACAAACGACAAAGAAGAAAGGCAAGCATAATGCAAAGGAGAAAAGCGATGATAGCTCAAAGCAATATAATGAGGAGATGGGTTACGAGTAGAACGTATACCTTTACGAAGAGCAATGGGAAGGTCAGGTTCAAGTGGCAGGTCCGGATTCGGTAAAGGAGGTGGTGTCGGGGAAGAGTCCATCATGGCCTCAGTAGCAGGAACAGGGGTAGGGACATGCACCAGGGAGGGTGGTGGGTGATGACGATATATCTGGAATGGGCGAGCAACCGTGGGATCCAGAGGCGGGGTCTCTGGTGGGACAAACTCGAGAGGGACCATAGCAGAAGGAACAAGGACGACTATAGATAGCGGCTCAGGAGAGAGTGAGTCGACTCAAAGTAAGGGACAGACTCGAAGAAGGTAACATCAGCCGATATAAGGTAGCGTCGAAGACTAGGAGAAAAGTAACGGTTGCCTTTTTGGAACCGATGATAACCAAGGAAGACACACCTGAGTGAGCGAGCCGAGAGTTTGTCAAGTCCGGGAGAGAGATTGGGGACAAAACAAGTGGACCTGAAGACACGTGGCGGAGGTGAATGAAGAGGGATATGGGGAAAAAGGACCGAGTGAGGCACTTGGTCATCAAGGACAGAGGAGGGCATGCGATTTATAAGATAGCAAGCCGTCAAAACAGCATCCCCCAAAACTGAAGTGGAACATTGCCATGAAGGAGAAGAGATTGAGGGGTTTCAATGAGGTGTCGATTTTTGTGTTCGACAACCCCATTTTGTTGAGGTGTATAGGCACAAGACGTTTGGTGAAGAATGCCGTTAGAAGCCATAAACGTTTGAAATTGTTGGGGCAAATATTCTTGGGCATTATCACTACGTAAAGAGTGAATGGAGACACTAAACTGAGTTTTAATTTCCTGATAAAGCTGCTGAAAAATTGAAAACACTTCAGACCTGTTTTTCATTAAAAATAACCATGTACACCGTGAAAAATCATTAATAAAAGTGACAAAGTATCTTGACCCATGAGTAGAAATGGTACGAGAAGGACTCCATATATCTGAGTGAACTAAAGCAAAAAGGGATGAAGCCTGTTTATAGACTCGATCCGAAAACTGACTACGAGTGTGTTTCCCTAATTGACACGACTCACAATGCAAACTAGATATCTTAGACAGACTCGGCACCATTTTATGGAGTTTGGGGAGACCAGGAGGGGAATCCGTGGCAGAGCAAACCTGGTACGAGGTGGAGAGCTGGTAAAGGCCATGAGACTCACATCTAGTGTCAAAGGCCATGAGACTCACATCCAGTGTCAATCGTCAGCCCCAAACTCCGGTCCTGCAGGATAACAGTGTCTTTAGTGAAGGTAATCAAACAATCATGAGAACGAGTTAAATGACTAACAAAGAGTAAATTAAAGGGACAACCAGGGAAATAAAGGACAGAATCAACTGACAGGGAAGGGAGTAGATGGGCAATTCCGATTTCTTGAGATTGAGATTGTGAACCGTTAGCCAAAGTGACAATAGATAAATAGCCAGATGTAGAAAGAGAGGAGAAAAGAGCCTTATTACCAGAGATATGGTCAGACGCAACAGAATCAAGAACCCAAAGACCAAGTGAGGGTGACTGAGATATGTAAGCATATGAATTACTGGTGTGTGCAACCAAAGCAGTAGATCCGGAGGTCTAGCGATGCTCAAACCACTAGAGAAAATCTTAATAATTACCCGAGAAAGGCCTGAGGAGGATCCTTGGTCTTAGGAGGATCTGTGGAACTAGAGGAGGCCATAGATCAGTAACAAAAAGTCCAAAAATGACGACCAAACGATACCTGAAAACCCGAAACGGCGCGCACAGTGCGTTAGTAGCAAAAGCGCTTGGATTGGCCTGGGAGTGGTGGCGTTGGAACCGTTGGAGAGAGTCGACCACCGCGCCGGAAAGATCCACCGGAATGGTGCTTCCATGCGCCGACAAAAGGAGTTGCGCGCTGATGTTTCGCGACTCGTGTGAGGGCGCGTGAGGGAGTTCCTGGGGCTAGGTCTCAGGTTTTGGGCTGCGCAGGACAGTCCGGTTCTAATGGTGGGTGGTCGGCCGATAAGGTCGCTGGAAAAGGTGGTGGATGACGGTGACAGAAGGTAAAACAACTGGAAAAAGGTGTCGGAATGAGGTCACGCCAATGAAGAAGGGCAAACCGGAGTAGGAACACAGTTTGCCGAGAAAATTTCTCACTGGAGGACAATGGGTAAGCACAATTTTAGGGTAATCTCTATCTGGCTCTAGATACCATGTTGAAAGAGAGAAAACAAAGGCATAGGATGCTGAAACCGTGTGTTTCAACTACACATCCGAGTCTCTTTTATATAGGCTTAATGAAATAGTTACAACATAAATATAGGAGATATGATACAATATGATATGCTTAAACAATAATTACAAAGATTCTAAATATATTTTCAACAAGATAAAAGACCAACATCTGGGTATTGTGCCTTTAGAATAACCACATGCAATTCATGTATCTCATGCATCACATGTTAAATGTATATAGTCTTATAGGAATTAGTGTCTAGGAAATAGGCCCACTGATTCAAGGTTCTAAAGGAGTCTGATACATACCTGGATTGGGATAAATTCAAGTGAGTCTTATTCAATAGGTATGGTGGCCGTTGTTCTGGAAATCCTTTTACGCAACTCAAGGTACTCCGCCAAGAAGGATCAATGGATGAGTATGTGGAGGAATTTTAGATGTTGGCTGCTCAAATTCCATCCATACCACTATATGGGGATTTTCATTGGAGGGTTGAAGAAAGAAATTCGTTTGGAGGTCCAATCGTCGGAGCCCCCTAACCGTTACAAGCTGATTTCCGCTGCTAGGATGTTTGAGAGGAAATTAATTGTTAAGAATGTGACCAAGACTTCCCCAAATTGGCAAGGTCAAGGTGGTTATCGAGGGAGCATTTCACCAGTCAGTCCCATTTCAGGTGGGTTGCGACACATCAGCAATCCTGTGTCCACCAATAGCCAATCTCTCAATCTGCACCCTTAACACTTTGAGATGGTCAATTGACAGGGAAGTGGCTTAGAAAAGGGTACTAGTGTCCAAACCAGAGGCACACACAACTATCCTACCAAGGAGCTAGGGGTGAGCGTGGGACGGGTTGGGGCAGGTTAGGCATGTCACTCATCCGGTCCTAAATATTGACCGAGCCAATTCTTTGAACTTGAACCCGTCCCTAGACCCGAAGGAACCCGATCATATGTGATGACAACCAAATTAGTGGGTTGCCTTGTTGATGATCTTAGGTTGAATTATCAAGCACAATTGGTGAGACTAACTATGAAACTTATGTAATCATGTAGTGTTCAATTCAAGAAAGAAGGAAACAAGAAAAGGATGGAGATTGGAATGGAGGAGAGGAGCCACAAATCCAACGGGATTTGATAAGCCTAGTGAAGATCGCCACAAAAGTCTTGGACTCTTGATAAGATCAAAGGGGGTGGCTCAATCAAAAACCTAAGAAAGACAAAACCCTCACAATTGGATTCAATCCAAAATCAACTTCTTAGTCATTTTCCATTGATAGAACTCGAATTGCATATAGGCTTTAGGGGCAGCATGAAGATGCAAGTTAAAAGTCACCATAAAGTGTCATAACCCCTCACTAAAGCTAGTAACTATTCCACTAAGTTCCACTAAGTGGCTAATTAAAACAACTCTTCATCTTTCTTAGGAGTTACCTAGGCATGCAAGCCAAAGGTGGCCCTCCTAGAAGCTTACAAGCTCGAGCCACATCCTTGAAGTGGGCTTGGTCATCATACACAAATAGTGTAGCCCATACCTCAAGATAACAAAGTGAAGTAACCAAAATTTGGGTCCACACATAGTCTTTTACACTTTATTCAACTAGAAATAAAAACTAGTAAATGGGCTATGAAGAAGCTCACGCCCCTCATCATCATATGTCTTCAAGTTGGATAAGACAAGTAACCAATTTGGGCTCCACTCTATCAAGACTTAAATTTGGGCTTGCTTCCATCAAGGTTGTCACCACTTGGTTTGAGACTTCTTGGGCTTTCTTGATCCTAGCTCTTGTTATAGGTCCACCAAGTCCTTGTAGTGCTCCTTGGTCCGAACTCCTTAATGGGCTCACATCTTCCCCTCCTTCTTTAAGTGAATTCGACCTCGAATTGAAATCTTCATCACCTACATCAAAAAGAGATAAATCAGCCACATTAAAAGTAGCACTAACAATATGCTCACCTTATAGGGCTATTTTATAAGCATTATCACTAATCTTGGATGACACTTGATATGGACCATCTCCTCTTGGTTGAAGCTTGGATTTCCTTTGTGAAGGAAACCTCTCTTTTGTCATATGCACCCAAACCCAATCGCCGGGTTCAAACACCATCTTCTTTCTCCCTTTGTTGGCTTGTATCCCATAACTTTGGGTCTTCTTCTCACTTTGAGCCTTCACTTGCTTGTGTATTTCTTTCTTCTTTTGAGGATTACTCCTATAGGCTGGCCTATTGGGTAATGATGCACCCAGAATGAGATCAATACGGTGTTCAATCCCTCTTAAAGGAGGTAGGCCATGTGGCACTTCCTTTGGAATCACACAACCAAATTCCTGCAAAGAGAAGCATTAGCATTCAAACAATATTCTTTGCAATAAAGCATGTATGGGGGCTGCCTAGAAATCAATGCCCTCTTCACCTCACTTTTTGTTGCCGAATAACTCTCTTTCTTCTCATTATTTTTCTCACTTTTTTTCTCTTTTTTTTTATCTTTATTCATTCGGCCATCACTCTTTTTTCACTCTCTTTTTCTTTTTCTTCTTGCATTTTCCCCCTCTCTATTTAAGTTGATCCTTACTTACTTCTCTTGGAGACAAGGGTGTAAGAGTGACCTTGCGGTCTTGGTGCATAAAAGAGAACTTGTTTGTACATCCGTCATGGTTGGCCTTTTTATCAAATTGCCAAGGTCTCCCAAGCAACATATGACTTGCCTCCATGGGTACCACATCACATAGAACATTATCGTGATACTTTCCAATGGAGAAACAAACTTCAACTTGCTTGTTCAGGGTCATCTCACGAACTTCACTAAGCCATTGGAGCTTATATGGCCGTGGGTGTGGTTTAGTCACAAGATTCAATTTAGAAACTATTCTAGCACTAGCAACATTAGCACAACTCCCACCATCAATAATTAAAGAACATACCTTCCCTTGGATCATGCACCTTGTACGGAAGATATTTTCTCTTTGGCTTTCATCATGCTCTTTGACTTGGCCAAAAGTCTCTTCACCGTGAGCAAATCTCCTTCCGGAACTATTTCTCCCTCACTTTCTTCTTCACTAGAGGCCTCGGATTGTGTTACAACTTCATCATTTCTCAATATTATCACCTTTTTAGTTGGACATTGAGATGCAATATGTCCATGACCCAAACATTTGAAGCATTTTACATCACGGTTTCTAGGGTTGGAAGAGGCTTCCATAGGTTTCTTTTCATGTGTACTAGTCACGGCCTCCTTGGAAGTTGAGGTGCCCTCCTTCTTTGATTTGTCCTTCCAACTTGAAGATGAAAACTTAGAGGAGGAAGAAGAAGAAAATTTGGACTTCTTCCTCTCGAGTTGTTGTTCCACCTTGATAGCATGTTGGACCAAATCCTCAATCTCCACATAGTTTTGAAGTTCCACTATGTCTTGAATCTTTTCATTTAAACCATGTAAGAACCGAGCCATAGTAGCCTCCTTCTCTTCATTAATGTTGGACCTAATCAAGGCCAAATCCATCTCTTTGTGGTACTCAGCAACACTCTTGGATCCTCGGGTCAATTTTTGCAATTTGTTGTGTAGATCTCTATGGTACTGGGATGGCACATATCTTCTCCTCATGACTTGTTTCGTTTCGGCCCAAGTTTCAATTGGCTCCTCCTCATACCTTCTTCTTTCTTTTTGCATTTGATCCCACCAAACAAGTGCATAGTCTTTAAATTCAAGAGCGGCTACCTTCACTCTCTTTCTTTCATTGTAGTTGTTGCAATCAAACACTTGCTCCATCTTCATCTCCCACTCTAAGTAGGTTTCGGGATAAAAGGTAGGAACTTTGATCTTGACCCCTTCAATTCTATCCTCTCTATCATGCCTCCTTCCTCTATGTCCTCCTCCTCTAGGTCTTTCTCTTTCACTTTCATATCCACTTGACTCATCACGGGTTTGAAGGTTGGCAAGTTGTCTATCATAATTTGCTTGCATCGCCTCCATCTGCCTTGTAAGGGTGCAGATTTGATTAGTCATCCTAGCTTGGAGAACCGCGGACCTTGGAGAAAAAGGTGGGCTATCATCTGCCATCACTTGAAATACAAGATAACAAGAAATTTTAAAATTCTCACCGCACTCCCTTACGCGTTTCACTCGAAATTGTGATACACTCAATTAGGTTTTTTCCCACACAATATGTAATTTTTGCACTCTTGCCTTTTCCCTCTCAATATGTCCTCTTATAGTTCTTAAAGGAGTCAACCTCCAATCCACACCAAATGGCCAAAACCAAAAAGCAATATTCAACAAGACTTATCAAGAACAAAGGAAAAGCAAGACAAGGAAAAGTTTTCACAAGAATACAAACAAGAAAGGAAGGGAAACTTTGTTAAGGACACAATTTGCCCAAACACGAATTTTTTTTTTTTTTAAGTATAATCGATTATTGTAATCGATTTTGGGTTCTCTGACTTTAATAAGCGATTATTGTAAGCGATTATGACGTCTCTGACTTGAATAATCGATTATGGTGTTTCTGACGTTTTTTTTTTTTTTTTTTTTACACTTCAATGAAGAGAAACACGCTTGCAAACTTATTTTGGGCAGAAATATAATAGCAATGAAAATTCCCTTCAAACAGAATCAAAATAATATTTGGATAGAAAAGAAGAAAGGTTGAAGATAAAGAACAAGAAGAAAATTGAAGAACAAAGACACAAAAATAATTCAACCAAACCTGGCTTTGATACCACTTGATGACAACCAAATTAGTGGGTTGCCTTGTTGATGATCTTAGGTTGAATTATCAAGCACAATTGGTGAGACTAACTATGAAACTTATGTAATCATGTAGTGTTCAATTCAAGAAAGATGGAAACAAGAAAATGGATGGAGATTGGAATGGAGGAGAGGTGCCACAAATCCAAGGGGATTTGATAAGCCTAGTGAAGATTGTCACAAAAATCTTGGACTCTTGATAAGATCAAAGGGGGTGGCTCAATCAAGAACCTAAGGGAGACAAAACCCTCACAATTGGATACAATCCAAAATCAACTTAGTCATTTTCCATTGATAGAACTCGAATTACATATAGGCTTTAGGGGCTGCATGAAGATGCAGGTTAAAAGTCACCATGAAGTGTCATAACCCCTCACTAAAGCTAGTAACTATTCCACTAAGTTCCACTAAGTGGCTAATTAAAACAACTCTTCATCTTTCTTAGGAGTTACCTAGGCATGCAAGCCAAAGGTTGTCCTCCTAGAAGCTCACAAGCTCGAGCCACATCCTTGAAGTAACCAAAATTTGGGTCCACACACAGTCTTTTACACTTCATTCAACTAGAAATAAAAACTAGTAAATGGGCTGTGAAGAAGCTCACTCCCCTCATCATCATTATATCTTCAAGTTGGATAAGACAAGTAACCAATTTGGGCTTGCTTCCATCAAGGTTGTCACCACTTGGTTTAAGACTTCTTGGGCTTTCTTGATCCTAGCTCTTGTCATAGGTCCACCAAGTCCTTGTAGTGCTCCTTGGTCCAAACTCCTTAGTGGGCTCACATCAATATGCAGGTTGGTTTAAGACCGGGCCAAAATGGGACGGAATCGAGTTGACCCGAAGTTGAATAGATCCAATGAATTAATTTCTGAGTGGTGAAAAAATTATACTTTGTAAGTTGATAACGAAGTCTTATTTTTTTTAATCCAAAGCAAAGCATTAGTACCTATGCCATTACTAATATGAATGAGAATTAAACGACTCAGCAGCATTGTGTCATCAGCATTGTGTATCAATATTTATCTCAAAATTCAATGATATTAAGAAATACCAAGAAACAGCTCGTATGACCTGTCACATTAATATTCCTACCCTGCCATAAATTTAAGCTATAATTCAAGAAATCTCAAACTACAATGGACAAAACTTATAACTTGCACTTATGAATAGCCCGTTCTAAATAACTGCCTGGGACTTGTTTAGGACCACACCTTCTTACAAGTCTGCCGAACAAATAACATGGATGTACTGGGTTATGCTCACCCTTACAAGGATCTCATGGAAAGAGGAGCAAGGGGTTGCGTTTTAAATGTGGGAAGCATTACAGCCCAACTCACCAGTGCCCTGATCAACAATTGAAACTGCTAATTTGGGAGGGAGAGTGGAATGAAATGCCTGTTGGAACATTGCTGGCAGAAGAGAAGGGGATCCAGGAGGATGAGAAATGGTATGCCAAGTGATGGAGGTTCAAGGGACGAGCCTTCGAGATGTAGCACACCCTAATGCTATGAAGATGGGAGGTTGGCTGGAAGGACTCCCTATCCCCTTCGTTTTTTATGGTGGAGCCAACCACAACTTCATTATGAGGGAATTAGTGACCTCACTAGAGCTGCCAATCACTAACATGGAGAAGTTTAGAGTTACTCTAGAGGATTGCAGAAAGTGCTTCTCCCAATGAAAATGCAGAGGGCTGGTGATCCTGGTTGGTGAGAGCAAGTTGCAAGTAGATGCTTACCTTTTAGAGTTCGAGGGTGTTGATCTAATCTTAGGAATGGATTGGTTGGAGACATTAGGGGATACTAAGGTGGATTGGAAGAACAAAGACTATGAGGTTTGAGCAAAATGGTAATAATGTGACTCTTAAGGGGTACCAAATAGATGATACCACAATGGCTGTTCTTTTAACAGAGCACCAACAACAACTCTTTCATATCAGCAGCTGCCAGAATTGAGGAAGATGGTGAGGGAATCAAAGGTCCAGGTGCTGGATCCTAGAGACAGGGCTCTTAAACAACTACATCTGCAGTTCCATTGACATCGGGGACAACAGTCCATGAAGTACAAATCTGTTGTTACTTTTCGCTGTGAAGTTCCTATTGTACCCGCAGCCTGGATGGAAGAAAGTGACATTAACAGCCAATTTCCTTCCTTCTGCCTTGAGGACAAGGCAGCATTTCAGGATTGTAGTATTGATAGGATAATGGGCCCAAATGCTGTTAAGACTTGGCCCAAGAAGGCTCTTTATCTAAGGCATAAGTCTAATCGGAAGTAAAAGCATGTAGTGAGCGTGTGAGGAGGGGAAGTTAGTTTTTGGGAGAGAAAACATATCTAGAATATGTTAAAAGGGAGGATTCGCGTTGGGGAGGGGTCATGTCATGTGTGACTTTTATTTGGTTTTTCGGCTGTGAGCTTGGGGCTAGGGGGTCTTCTCCGTGCTGGGTGCTTCTGCTCTTTTATTTCTTTTTTTTTTTTTTTTTTTTTTCCTGTAATTCACTTTTAATTTTAATCAGTAAAACAGCTTTCAGCTTTCTTTCATCTGTGTTTCTATTTCATTTTCTGCATTTGAGATAGGAATTGTTCCTATCACCTTTATGTAGTTCAGTCCATACTCATTCCCATATTACTTCCATTTTGGAGCAGTCGTTCTTGATTATTCCCTTCTCATTGAGGCTTACTAGGAACATTGATTAAATTCTGCAACACTTTGTTTTTCTCCCATCATCAGCTTGTTTATTTATTCATTCTGGAACAGGTAAACAATTATAGCATGGTGAGTTTCATACCACTGGACTTGAGGAAGGATAAAAGGTACACATCTCTCTATCTTTTGTCTGCTTCTTATCCTTGTTTTTTGAATGATCTTGTATTGCTAGCATGTAAGGGATATAATTTTGCCCTAGTGGATGTTTATTGATTAATAAATGCCATTGATGATGCTGCAAACAATATTAAAATGGAGTGGTATAATGTGGTGTAAAGGAAGTTGAACTCGGATTAGGGTTCTTGTAGCTTGGGTTTCCTGTGCTCTTTGAAACCTTTGACGATGAGATGTCTACTGATTGTGTGCTTAGATGTGATTATAAACACATTCAGACGTGATCTTGCAAAAGGGCTTGCTTCTCTCTAGGTTATTGGCAAAAACATAGAAATTATAATATGAATATGATAGGTACCAGAAATTTACTAAAATAAAATAAAATGGAGCTTAGCTCCTTAAAATAGAGGTAATCTCTGATAATGCAGAAAAAACAGCAACACTGGAATAGAAGATAAACAGGAAAGAGAAAGAAAAGATACCATAGGTCATTGGAGAGACCTATAACCTCCTTGCCCAATGGCCCAAAAACCTCACTCAATAATTCTCATCTTTCTCTCCTTCCTACCACATATATATAACCCTCTTTTATATTCTTCTTTCTAACTAACCTGCTACGATGGCAAGCAATTGCAGATCTACATAGAGTTGAGGGTGTAGCAAATGAATCCTCTGACTTTGAAATTGTGTAAATGGTGGGATCTCCATTGTTAGGGTCTGTAAAAGCTTGAAATTTGGTTTTTTGTATATAGTTCTAATTCTATTAAATTGGTTGATTGATTATGTAGTTAGGATCATGAGTAACATATTTATGAAGTCAATTTTATGAAATTTTCTCTTCATGATGGTTAATTGCAAATATTTCTAGGTTAAGGTTTTGATATGCCCAAAATTGAGGATTTTTGTGATACATGTGTTATTTCCCCAAATTTTATCTTCATATGTATGATATAATAATTATTGTTAACTTTTTTAAATAGATTGCCCCCACCCTAAACTCTATCTCATCTCATCGAATTTTATAGCCAAATTCAGCATATCCTTCTCATAGGTCATCTTTCCTTTAAGCCGTGGCCCATCCCTAAGACTTAAATACTTGCTTTCACTCTCTAAGGCCCTTTCCTTTTCCTTACTAAATTGGGCTTGGCCCATTAGGTCAATAAAGTAACTCATTCTCCGTAATTCCATCCTTTGCCTCCTTTATCCTTATCTGGTTGCAGCAGCCATCTCTGTCCGCTCTTGAGCTGCAATTATCCCAAGAGCCGCTGTACGAGGACAATCGGCGACTCGGTGGTGGAAGCTTGGCTGGCACGTGTAGGACCCCAAACTCGGTCATTGTTGATGACCCATCCCCCTTTCATGGAAGAGTCCGAGTCCGGTGGTTCAGGTGGTTCCAATGGCAGTTTCTTGTCTGGGCCTCTTGAAACACGACGGTTCTCAGCCACCTCTCTCTTCGATGACTCCCAACTCTTCCCCCTTTGCTTTATCACTTCACAACCCGATGACATTGTTGTCTCTTCTCTGTTATCTTCCACCTTCTCACGTTTGTTGGTGTGCACAATTGATTAGAAGCCAATTCCCACTTTGACCTAGACCTCGCATGTAATGGGTCAGAGGCCATATTCAACCTCGACCCACGATTTGTTGTCTGACTGGTTCGATCTGCACCAAACAACCCTCTCACACCACCTATACTTTCATATTCCCCCCAAGTCTTTTCCTTCCTTTTTGTGAACTCCAGCTTCCCTATCACAAGATTGCTCTCATGTTTGTTTCCAACTCAGAAGGTTCTGGTTTTGGCCCTCCATGTCTCATCCCCATTCGATATCAGCAGGATGTCCCTGTACTCCGGCTTAAAATGCCAGAGTAGTGCAACCGGCAACTTTAGCCAACTTGCTTGTGGATGGCGTCGACCCTACCTGTGCCACCATTGGAGAGCATGATCTTTCAGTGCCTTCGCAGCCTCCGGTGTTCCCGTTGCATCAAAGTGTTTCTCAATCCAAATCAACCACTAGTAGGCGTCTTCTTCTAGTAACAATGGAATCTTCATATCCGGCGTGATGTACCACAGTTTCTAGATCAGAGCTCTGACACCAATTTCATAGGTACCAGAAATATACGAAAGGAAAATGGAGCTTAGCTCCGTACAATATAGGTATTCCTCTGATAATACGGATAAAACTACACTAGAACATAAGATAAATAGTAAAGAAAGAGAAGATTCCATAGGTCATTCAAGAGACCTATAACCTCCCTGCCCAATGGCCCCATGACCCATCCTCTCACATTTCCTACATGGTCTAGCCTAGGGGTCTATCAGAATACTGTGGCGATTACAGGTCTGATGGCCCAAGAGAATGCGACTGATTCTATTTTCTTCACAATCATATTGTCAAAATGTTTTGATATAAGAATTTTGCTGTACTCTGGAATTGAAACTGATTTGCTGTTGTGAATTTGAATTCAAACTTAAATAATAGTCCATGAAACTTTATTTAATTTTAGTTTAGCTGCCTCTGTACAACATGTGAATCCACCCTGACCTCCATTGTATGTCACATCACAACTTCTAATTATTTCCAAATTTACTAGAAAAACTGGTTCTGGGTATATTGGATGATTGGATGGATTTGATCCATTTATTTTACTTTGAATACAGCTTGGGTTTATGCTTATATTGAGGTTGGATGGACTATGAAAGCACTCGTTATTGACTTATTTTCACAATGCTATAAAGTGTGGGTTTATGGTCATTAATTTGAATTATGGGAATTCTAATAAATTTCGATCAATCAATTCCAGCTCTTGAATAACCCAAGTGATCTTTTGGTGAACTAGACGAATACTTTCTACTCTAATAGTTACCTTTCCTGCCCATGCTAGTTTCATGGCAATTGTTTTTATTTTGCACGCTCTACTTACTCTCCACGGGGTAGTACAAGTCATTGAATTCTATATTTCGTGTCCTTTGGTTCATTAGTTCGGACCCACCCACAATACAAGCTATTTTGTTTTATACTTATTATTGGATTTTCTCATTTGCAGTATACAATATGTATTGGCCCAAATTGACAACTCCATCCAGTATGGAGAAGATGCAGATGTGAAGGTCAAGGATTTTGGCTCGGACGATGATGAGTAGGTTATTAACTTTTGCAGGACTGCTTGGTATGATTGAAAGCTGTGGTCACGTTGACAAAATGTTGTATCAAGCTCACATTGTTAATACATAGTGTCTCATTAGATTGTTCTAGAGTGAATTGTCATAGTTAAATTTGCCAAAATGGCATGAAACGGGGATAGTAAGAATGAGCGGGGACATGATAATTCATACAAATTAATCTCCAAATGGGGAGAAAATTTGGTACTTGGTCAAAATATATTGTCATCATTGTTGAGCATGAAACTTATTTTTTTTGCTGCATAACAAGGTTTTTGGACATCATATATTTGGTGGACTACTTTTCTGATATGGCATTGCATTCTATAACTTTGGACTCTGGATTTAAAATTTGATGACACTAGTATTTGAATATTTTTTTTTTCTTGAGAGCTAAACGTCATATTGCCATCTATAAGGAGAGATAAGAGTTGAAGTTGAATGGGCATGATCACACACCTCAGAAATTGCCTAGGGGTACAACCAAAGGGTCTCCTTGAAAATTCGAAGTAGGAGACCTTGTCCTAAAGAAGGCAGATACCTAGGGAAGGAAAACTAGTACTGAATTAGGAGGGACTGTACGAGTTAGTCGATTGACAAAGAAACCTGCAAAATTGTGTTTATCCGGCCAAGAGTTGTGGAAAGCCTAGAAAGCCTCAAAACCTTGAGAAACACTTTTTTTTTTTTTGATGAATTGCCGAAAATAAGACCTTGTATTTTGATATAAATAATTAAGTTACAAAATATATTCAACTATAAATAATTAATACAATTCAATTTACTATATTTATATTTAGAACAAAATATTTAAAATCGCATTAAATTGCACATTTTAAAAAAGAAAAATATTTGTAACTCTTAATTGTCGACATTTTTAGCGAATTTTAAATTCAAGTTAATTACTTCGTTCAGTTACATGTGCCTTTGGTTTCTCCCCATCAAGTTGAGGTCAAAAAATTTTGGAAGAGCAACCACAAATATTGTTAGGAAAATATTTCTTTCTACTCAAGTTTTCTTTTTCATAAAATTGGTGAGTGGCTGAGGATGAGAACAAATTTAATTCTAAATGTTTTATTTTGTTGAATTTTAATGATATGGAGACTTTGAACTCATCATTTCACTTAGGAATAGAGGCCGAAAGTTAAATCAAACTGTACATTTTGTAATTTTTTATTTTATTCTTTTTCATTTATTTTTCTACTTGTAAGTTCTTTTTTAATCTGACTTCTTTTTATTTTGCTCCAAATTTTAATTTTTTGTAAAATAGTCTTTTTATCTTTATTTTTTATTGTCGTTGTTTTGAACATATCTTAATTATTGCTTTATTTTACTTTGCTCGTAATATAAATATTTTTTAATTCTATTTGCATTTTATCTTGTAAATATTCTATTTTAGTTCTTTTTATTATTGATTATTTGTATTTCTTTGTGTAAGTTAAATATTTTAAGTAAAGGACTATCCAACTTGTTCTAAACCCAATAAACCTGAGTTTAAGTTTTGAAAAAACACATTAATACTTGAAAACATTTAAAAAAAAAAATTTGATGTTTACAAGAATATTCTCTAACCGATAATCAAAGATACCCTTTCAAGACGTAATCAACGAAGTGAATTGTAACTCCCCCATAAATTTATTATATCTATGAAGATTAGTGATATTGATATAAAAAATAATAAATAACATATAACTACATTCCAGTTTGACCAAAATTTCATTGAAATTAATAAATAAGTCCCTCGATTTTCAGCTCCTTGAAAATAAGGAGAATTACGGATAAAAGTGTTAACAGGGCAAAATCCAAATATGAAAACGAGGGCCAAGTTCATCATTAATGAAATCTCATGAAAGTTCTTCAATAAATGACAAGAAAGGCTAAAAAAGAAGGTTGGGCACTACACACAAAAAAAAAAAAAAAAAAAAAATACTTGAAAGATCATTAAGTCGCGGGACAGGAATGATTTACAAACAAGCTCATCCTTTTGAGTAATATAGACTTGGAATCATTCTACACAGACCAACCAGAGCAAGCATCACATACAAGTCTATTCAAGCCAACGAGTAACTCCATCTTCGCCTACAGTTGCCAAAATCTCAATGCGTATATCCAAAACAGCCTAAAATTTGTATCAATAGGGGGAATGCAGAGAAAAATTAATCAGTTAGCAGAAATTTTATAAACCAAATTATCAAATTATATATTATTATTATCATAGCCATATGACAAACATGGATATAACAATGACTCGGCCAAAATTAGGGTATCTAAAGAAAGATCCTAATGAAAAATTAATGCCTTGCCAGGACAGTTCAAAGGAAAAACCTAGATCTTTGATAAACTAAAGCATCGTGATCTACCTAAAATTCCCAAAAAGTTTTGTTTACAATGAGATTTCCTCGTGTTAATCAAAGATCACAACTAAAAAATGGGCAAATGAAGAAACAAAATGAGCCCTTAAAAGCCATTTTCTAGATCTCTGCAAATATATATTTCTTATCCAAAGTATGAGAACAGCTTTGAGGAAAATATGTTAGGAAAGGGGGCTGTCAAAGTAAAACCCATTTTGGAAAGTCCCAACACCATATGCAGCTACTAAAATGTTTCGCAACTAGTTACCAAATGGCAAGAAAACCATGTAAATCTCATACCTATACGTGTCAAATATGGAATGCATCAGAATTATTTAAAGAAAACCAAGAGAACTTACGGTAGGATTTCTACAGTTCACCAGTCTACATTCCTGTAAGGAACCTTCTAGTGTCCAATTCTCCCAAACATCAAAACTATGACTAGCAAATACAAACTCCATTTTTCTATTGATCTGCAAAATACATTTATAACAAAATTAAGAGCTTCAACTGTATTAACAATGTAATATAAATAGTAGAGGGGGCTATATATCCAAATCTTTAGCTTTCATCTAAAATAAACAAACTACTCAAAAAAACAGCAATACAACATGAAAAAGAATCAGCATATAACGTAAGTAATTAAGTCAAAGGGAAATATATGATCAAATTGAGAAACTCTTAGCATTATAATGCAATTACCTGCAATAATTTTCCACCAGCAGCAAGCGATCGCAAACCAATTGTGTCCTGAACCAATTGTATTGACATTCTAATATCAGCTAGTTTGTATCAAACTCGAGTTAAGAATTAAGACATCTTATACCAATCAAAATTACTATTTGAAATACATGCTAGAAAATAAGTTCCTTGAATAAGTGAAAAGTTCCTTTGAAACAAACCTTGCTTCTGAAGATGATGAGGAACTGTGCAGCAGGGTCTCTTTTTGACACGTTTGACATGGAGTCCAGGATCCAACATCCACCTTTAACTCTTTGCCTTGAGACATGAAGTACAGGGCAGTCTCTTGCATACAGAGCTATAACATATCCATCTCTCAAAAGTTCAGTGCAGCTTCCACTAAACTTCATGCTTGACTTTGGAACTTGAGGGGCAGTTGGCTCTTGCATAGATTCTATTGGAGTTTTTCTACTTCTTGAGTCTTCAGAGCTGGAGCTCAAAGCCTGCTCAGTACCACTCATTGCAGTATCATCTCTCTGAAATGTGCCTTCTTTCTCCAGTGCAGAAGGATCTTCAAATTTTTGTTGGGACTTCTGACGTGTATGCCTCTTTTTGGCCTTTTTACCTGACCTGCTGCGCCTTCTTTCAGATCGAGTGGAGGTACCCTGGGTCAAGCTTGAAACCTGATGCTGGGATAAAGACTCTGTCGCTTGATTACTTCCTTTCTTTTGGGAGCTTTCAGGACTTGTGTCAACATCATCTGTTTGCTCTCTGACAATAATCTGTAGAGAATTTTCTCTGTACTCTTGATCCCATTGTTCATTTTCATCATCCACCTCACTCTCTTCATCGATGTGGGACATGGCATTCTTTGGAATAATTCCATCAATGAAGAATGTCTGTAATATAGATATAGCTTTCTCCCTTATCTCCATCCAAACCTCTTCACTGTAATCTGCACTTCGTGGAAGTATCAACACATTTGGCATCTCCTTAACCTGAAGGAGGCATATAGTAAAGTACATTAATATCATCCTGATGTGCCTCTTAATCATAGGCCTTCAATTCATGTATACCATAGAAAGGAGACGGGGAATATGAAGAGAATGGAGGATGCTGGAGGGAGTATCAGATCAGTTTGGGTTAAACAGGGGGTGGCTGAAGCCATAGGGCAGAGAAAGTGTTAGGCAGGCTGAAGCAGCTACTGAAGCTGAGGATACCACGCATCATGAGGGTTTACTTCAGGAAAAAGTGGCACAAAGGGAAGGACATGTAGCTAGTATATTGTATATCCTTTATAGTGTATCCGTTTAGTATTCTGGTTACTTGTATTCTTCAGTTAACCTTAGTTAAATAATTCTATTAGATAAGGTTAGTTAGTTAGAATAAGGCCAGAAGCAGTTAGAGGGCGGTTATCAGTTAGCTAGCCCTATAAATAAGTCTTCTGCAGTTAGGAACAGTAGCTTTTGCATTCCATTAGTTTGTTTGACTGAGAATTACTCAGTGTGTATGAATCTTTCGAACCATGCAATAGGAGACCGATTCAATCCATATAAGGCTTTTTTCAACTTATACACTTTATTTCCTCCACCAGTGGAATCATATTCCCGTGAAATCTCCATATAGACTTCCTCCTCAAGTCTCCATGAAGGAAGACATTTTTCACATCGAAATGTTGCAATTCCCAACCGAAGTGGACAACAAGAGAGTGTATGATTCTCAGTGTTCATCTTCGCTACCGGCTTATTGTAGTCAATTCCATAAGTCTGAGTGTACCCTTTTGCAACTAACCTTGCCTTTTATCGATCCAGTTTACCATCAGAACAATATTTCAGGGTATAAACCATCAACCCCCACGGGCCTCTTGTCTCCAGGTCTTTCAATGCCTTTCGATGTTTCATTTTTCCCAATGCAATCATATCCTCATTCAAGGCTTGAACCCAATTCTCATCCTTTAATGCTTCTAATAGAATCAAGGGATGAAATGAAGCTCTTGCACCGCAAGAGAAGGTGTTTATAAGAAACAAATTGAGAATCAAGGTACCGGGTACATGACCTTTTCCCTTTCTTCAAGGCAATAGGTGATTCGTCTAGATCAGGGCCACAGTTATCCGAAGAAATATTTAAAATATTAAGTTCAACATGGGGAACCTTCACTACTTACGGTAGGTTTGAACGCCTGAAGTTGTTGGGGCTAGTTCGGGTTGTTTTCTCCTCGTATACATCGATTTTGGTATGTTGGCCTTGACCTTGGCCTTAACCTTAGCTAGTTCAAGTGAGGTCCCAGAAGAAGATGCTAATTCCTTTGTCGTAGAAGAAGAAGAGCTAGATTCAAGACTGATAGGGTACAAGCCCAAGGGAGAATCACACCCCAAAAGCTAGCTATTAAAGTGGAAGAGCCCAAGGACTTAAGTACCTTTCCACACGTTGGTATTTAGCCAATGTGGGACCCTATCATAGCACTGCCCCAGAAGAGCCAACGTCCTCGGCGGCTGCACTCTGCCCGGCAGGTCTGACGGGCCCTCTCCATGGCCCCCGGTTAGCCCCGGACAGGTAGCTCTTTCTGTGGAGGCCAGCGGACCACTTTGATACCAATGTTAGGGTACTCAGGCCAAAAGGAGAACCACACCGCAAAGGATAGCTATTAAGGTGGGAGAACCCAAGGACTTAAATATCTTTCCACACATTGGTATTTAGCCAATGTGGGACTCTATCATAAATGATAGGGTACTCAAGCCCAAGAGAGAACCACACCCCAAAAGCTAGCTATTAACGTGGGAGAGCCCAAAGACTTGAATACCTTTCCACACATTGGTATTTAGCCAATGTTGAAGAACTCTATCATAGCACTGCCCCAGAAGAAGCCGATGTCCTTGGCAGCTACACTCTGCCTGGCAGGTCTAGCGGGGCCTCTCCTTGGCCCCAGGTTAGCCCCGGCCAAGTAGCCCTTTCCGTGAAGGCCAAGGGACCGCTCTGATACCAATGATAGGGTACTCAAGCCCAAGGAGAACCACATCCCAAAAGCTAGCTATTAAGGTGGGAGAGCCCAAGGACTTAAATACCTTTCCACACATTGATATTAGCCAATGTGGGGCTCTCTCATAAATTATAAGGTACTCGAGCCTAAGGGAGAACCACACCCTAAAAGCTAGCTATTAAGGAGGGAGAGCCCAAGGACTTAAATACCTTTCCACATGTTGAAAGGAGAGAATAACAAGAGACATATGGTTTAACCCGTGGGTTTCAACTACACAGCGGAGACCTATTATATAGTGCTCTGAACAAATCAACATACAATCAAGGTAATAATTACAATTATTACATAATAGCATAATATCTGGCTATCCTAATTACCTAATATTCTGTGAAAAAAGGAGGAGTCAAGTAGACAGAGGGACGCAATATTTCTGACTGTATTTGCTTGAGTAATGCACTCAGTAGAAGATTTATTTACACATGTGATTTACATAAGAAATAACATTCTAAATACAATTTACAATGTAAAACTATTAATGTGGACTGTATACCTATTCCACTTCTATACAACGAATCTAACTCTTAGGGAAGAGAAGTCATTAACTAGTAATGTTATTTCCAACACTCCCCCTCAAGTTGGAGAATAAGTGTTTTCTATTCCCAGCTTGCAAACAATTCTCTCAAAATCTGCATTGCACGGTCCTTTGGTAAGAATGTCTGCAAGTTGGCCATGTGAAGGTACAAATTAGACCAGAATCAAGCTTCTCTTTGATAAAATGCCTATCCACCTCAATGTGTTTCATTCGATCATGCTGAATAGGATTATGAGCGATGCTGATTGCTGACTTGTTATCACAGTAGAGTTTCATAGAACCTCCCCATTTGATCTTTCCTTCTCCCGAAGTTACAGGGTCATTTTGCCGCCTGGCCGATGTCACATCAAAATGATTAAGACGATTCCAACAAGCACTAATTTCCTTTTATGATTCTTTTTCCGCTTTAGCCGTAACGACTGCTTTCGATGGCAATCCTTGAAGTAATTAGTAATTTGATAAAAATATTCAAATTACTAAATGAATGAATGTATAATTAGAATTTAATCTAATGGTTATAAAAAACCATTAGATTAGTTATAGCTATTGACTATTCTAAATTAATAAATTAATACGTGGATTTTTTATTTTTAAAAAAGAAAAAAATCGACCATTCGAGTATTCTAAATTGCATGAAAAAATGCAAGGCCGGACTCCAAGTTGATCAAGAATAGGAATCTAAGGCCGGACTCCAAGTTGTTCAAGAATAGGAATCTAAGGCCACTTGGTGTTCCAATCCAGTTCCAACAATGCACTTTTCGGACTGAGAAAGCGGAACTACTTGACGTTGCATATTAGAACTCATTAAAGCTCCATTCGCATCATTATGCTCGATAAAAGGCCAAAGATAGATAAGTTAGTTATTGATAAAGAAAGATTTCACTTCAATTGGAATTTGGTTATTCAGGTAGCACAGGTCAGCAAGCAAGCAGAGCTAGATCAAAAAGGAAAGCTGAAAACAATGACATAATCATACCGCTCTAATTTATTGGGGTTGGAAAAAAAAAAAAAGCTGTAATGGAAATTACATTAGTAGGAATATAAGCTGAAACCGCTGCGAGGTCTTTCACCCCACGCCAACCAAAAGGGGGCCCTCCCTTCACCACCCCCATGTGGGTGGTCTTTCAGGAATTTTAGACCAAGCTTCTGATAAACTTCGATTTTCGGCTAGCCCAGCCCCAACTCTTCGATATATTTCTTGCTGGAAGTATATAAGTTATAAAAAAAAAAAAAAAACTGATTCCCCCTTTCACACTCATGTCACGGCGAGGTACTGCAGAAGAAAAAATCGCAAAATCAGATCCAATTTATCGTAATCGATTAGTTAACATGTTGGTTAACCGCATTCTGAAACACGGAAAAAAAATCTGAGCTGAGCCATCTCCTGCTACTCGCATTAATTGATTCAAAACATCACTCTTTATCTTTTTATATAGCCAGAGCCCGCCCAGGTCAGTACTTAGCTGGGTTCTTTTTGTTCCCATGAATCCTGGATAACAATGATTTAGTTGAATGTATTTGATTTGAAAAAAAAGAAGAAGAAAAGAATGGAACTGCTGATTCTTTCAGATAAGAAGCTTGGAGATTATGTGCATAATTTATTCTCTAAGTTTCCTTTCAGCGTGCCCTTTCAATATCGATTATTCAAGAATCTAAGTCGATTTGCTTTATAAAAAGTCGAGCTATTATCAAGTTAAGCAGTTCCTCTTGTCGAGATTCTGGTAAATCATCGATTCGTCTGGAATATAAAAATATATGATTCAGGAGTCTGGTAGCTAGGTAGCTGGGGAGTTAGGAAGCAAGTGTGAAAGCATCTCTTCTTTTTTTTTTTTTTTTTAATATAAAGCTTCCTTGTAATTAAGCCAAGAAAGAGCCCTTTTCTGCCTTCAAATAATATCTATTACTACTATTATTTTACTTGTTACTGGATGGACGATTAAACAATTCAATTCTTTCGAGAAACTCAGTAAGAGATGTCGGAGAAGCGAAATATAAAGTGGTTGAATCCGACCTTTTTCTCTATACGGATTGGCATAGAATATGGAATCTTTCCACGTGAGAAGCAGATGATTATTCATCTGCTTCCGAAAGAAATCGAAGATATCTATGTATACCCTTTCCATTTAAAAAAAAAAATGAAAAAAAGTTTTTTCCAAGCAAGATGTAGGAGGGGTCGAGTGTGCTTTTTTCGATATACCGCTCTCCGAAGAGAGCCTATGATATCTTTGGGATGAATCCGCTCCTAGAAATGATTGCTCTGATGTATCGCATAAATTCTTTGAAATGAGGGCGGGAGGTGAAGGCCATAAGATAAGATTGCCCCTTGCGTGTACCAATTGAAGTATTTTGAAAAAAAAAAAAAAAAGCCCTTTTACTAGTTAGTCCTGGTAAAACTCCCAGACGACGTATTTTGACTCGGACCTATTCTAAAAAAGTCGAGGCATTTCGAATTGTTTGTTGACACGGACAAAGTCAAGGATCAATTAAAACATAAAACAGGAAGGAGCCAATAAAAATGGAAAAGAGTAAATACCCAATTAGGTCCCTGAAATTGTAGGGTCGTATCAACTTAGTCCCCCACATTATCAATATTACAAAATGATCCTTGGAATTTCAAAATGTAGCAAATGCATCCCTGACATTATTCACTTAGTTTCAAATGCATCCCTGAAATTACCAACTTAATGTCATTATAGTCCATGCAAATATCAACGGAGGGATGAATCTGATTAACTTTCTGCAATTCTAGGGATCATTTTGGAATATTGATAATGTGAAGGACTAAGTTGATACGACCCTATAATTTCAGGTACCAAATTAGGTATTTACTCAAATGGAAAATGAGAGACCCAAAGTAATGATAAAATGCAAAGAGTTTGGGCTGGGCTAGCCGAAAATCAAAGTTTATCAGAAGCTTGGTCTAAAATTCCTGAAAAATTAGTTTTTTATGATTACATCGACACTCATAACAAAAATAAATCACAAAATAATCAAGTCTGCTAAAATTATTTTGAGCCAAAGTAGCTCACAAATACCTTGAGCCATAGCTCAGAACTCAGCTTCAGCACTAGAACAACATTTTGCTCCTCCACCTCACTAAATTTCCTCCAAGAAAAGTACAATATCCAGTGGTGGACCTCCTATCGGTTACTGATCCTGCATAGTCGGCATCGGTGTAGGCTTCAAGAATTGCATTCCCATTCCTTCTATATAAAATTCCTCTCCCTGGAGTTCCTTTAAGGTACTGCAGGATTCTATGACCTGCCTGCAAATGAACTTCTCTTGGGCAATGCATAAATTGACTAATCAAACTTACAGCAAATGCAATATCTGGCCTTGTGTGAGACCAATAAATTAATTTACCAACCAAACGCTGGTACATCTCCTTATCCAACACTGCAATATCTTCTTCATTACCCAATTTAAGGTTCTGTTCTATGGGAATACTTACAGGTTTACAAGCTGTCTTTCCTGTCTCTTTGAGCAAATCTGTGATATATTTTTGTCGAGATATGAAAATACCTTTCTTGGAGTGAGTCACCTCAATTCCCAGAAAGTATTTGTCTCCCAAGAGTTTTTATCTCAAATTCCTTTGCTAGATGTTGGCTCAAGACTTTTTCTTTCCAATCATCTCCGGTGACAATGATATCATCCACATAGACTAACAACACAGTTACTCCCCTGAAGTCGAGTGTTTGATGAATAATGTATGATCTCCTTGACTTTGTTTGTATCCTAAGGTTGTCATAACCTTAGTGAATATTCCAAACCATGCTCGGGTTGATTGTTTCAACCCGTATAACGCCTTTTTTAGGCTGCAAACAGTATTGCCACTAATATTTTTCCCATATCCTGGTGGTTCCTCCATATAAATCTCCTCCTCAAGCACCCCATGCAAGAAAGCATTTTTCACATCAAACTGCTGCAAATCCCAGCCATAATTGGCTGCAAGAGATAATATTACTCGAATTGTATTCATCTTTGCAATAGGAGCAAATGTTTCTGAATAATCAATTCCATAGGTTTGTGTGAAACCTTTGGCTACCAACCTTGCTTTGTACCTCTCAATTGAACCATCGGCGTTATACTTTATAGTATACACCCACTTGCAACCAACTGGTTTCTTTCCTTCTGGTAAAGTAACCAATTCCCATGTTTTATTTTTCTCCAATGCCTCCAATTTTGTATCCATGGCCTGTTTCCACCTTTTATCAGATAATGCCTCAAAAACACTGGTGGGAATGAAGGTATTGTTTAGGTTTACAAGAAAAGTCTTGTGGGTTGGTGAGAATTTTTGAAATGAAAGGTAGTTTGCAAGAGGGTATAATGGTTTTTCGATACATTTTCTGGTTCCTTTTCTATGAGCAATTGGAAGGTTAAGATCATTTTCAACTATTTCATTATCTTGTAAAGTGATGGAATCGGAATTTCTTACCTAAGGAGTTGGGTCAGATTCTTGAACATGTATCGATTCAGGAATGACCTTTTGCTTCCTTAGGAGCACCCGATTTTTTCCCCATCGTACATCAACTTCAGCTTCAGCTGTAGGTTTAGTTTCAGCTGCAAGTTCCGTTTCAGCTGATGAGGATGGGATATTTAACTCAAGGCTAGGCAGAACAAGAGTTTCAAAATGAATTTCCTTATCTTCTCTTAGATCCTCCCCCTGAAGATAAGGTTGAGTGAAATAAGCTTGTTTTTCCTGAAAGGTTACATCTCGAGACACAGAGTTTTTTGTAAAGTGGATGGTAACACTTATATCCTTTTTGAGTAGGGGAATACCCAACAAAAACACATTTTAGAGCTCTAGGATCAAGTTTTCCCCTGTCTTGACTATGAACATGGACAAATGAGACAGCCCCAAAGACTCTTGATGTAAGATTATTAGAACTGGATATATTGGGAAAAAAGGAGGAAAGAACATCCATAGGACTTTTAAATCCCAAGACTTTAGAGGGTAACTGATTGATGAGATGTGTTGCTGTAAGAACTGCTTCCCCCTAAAAAAATTTTGGAACATTTTTTGTGAAACAACAGTGCTTGGGTTTGATCTAAGAGATGCCTATTTTTCCTTTCTGCAATCCCATTTTGTTGTGTTTTGACACAAGAAGACTCATGGATTATTCCTTCTTTTTGGCAGAATAGAGTAATGTCATGATTAAAATACTCCTTGCATTATCAGACCTAAGTCTTTTGAAGGTCACACCAAACTGATTTTTAATTATTGAGAAGAAGGTTTGAAAAATATTGCTCACTTCAGACTTGTTTTTAAGAAGGAAAATCCAAGTAACCCGGGTACAATCATCAATAAAAGTCACATACCATCTAGTTCCAGAAACATTTGGAACAGAGATGGACCCCAAACATCAGAATGAACAAGATAAAAAGCAAATGAGCTTCTTTTGTTACTTAATGGAAAAGGTATATGCTTGTGTTTTGCAATCTCACACACATCACAGTGAAAACTCTCGATACTTAATCCAGAAAACAAAGATGGAAACATAAATTTGATGGTTTCAAAAGAGGGATGTCCTAACCGATAGTGAAAAAGCAAAATCTTTTCCCTTTTTGAAAGAACAGACTCTAACATGAATGATTGAGACAAGTGGTCTTCAAGGTAATAAAGGCCATTCCCTTCTCTAGCACATCCAATTGTCCTCCCCAATTCCTTGTCCTGAAGAAGACAACAATCACTGTGAAAAATCACTTTACTGGATAAGTCTTTAGTAAGTTTCTGTATAGAAACAAGGTTGGTGGACAGTTTTGGAACATGAAGGACATTTTTTAAGGTGATGGATGAATTAATGCCAATGTTCCCTATGCCAACAGTTACAAGAGTGCCATCAGCAGTGGCAATTTTCTTATTGCTGGAACATGGAGAATATGTGGAAAAATGGTTAGGTGAGAGTGTCATATGGTCAGTGGCTCCAAAGTCTAAAATCCAGAAGATGAAAACATATTTGAACACACCACACTACAATTACCTGATGATTTCTCCATACTGTTGAGACAATTACCTGAAAGAGTTCACAATTTCTTCACTGTTAAAAGAGAACCGAGACACCCACCAAGTAGAACTGTATAGAGACGCAAAAAAAGAGAGGTCCTATCAAAAAACCGACCCCAAAACAGGTTCAGAAGATGCCTCCAGTCAGAACGAAGCAATCGAGCGACGCGTGCGGTGATTGGAAGGAGGCGCGTGGGCTTCACGCGCCAGAATGCGGATGCGCGTGTGGCGGCGCGTGAGGTGGTTTTTTGGTATGGTTGCTGGTCTGAAATGTCGGCGGTCAACGGCGGATGTCGGCGGTCAACGTCCTTTCTGGTGGTCGAAACAGAATGGGTGTTGGTGGGTTTGGCTGGAAAAGTGGTGGTGGTCTGTTTGGTGTTTGGTGAAAAAATGGGTTTAAAAAACTGGGTTGGGGTTTGGAGGGGCAAAAACAGAGCAATGAAGGCTCTAATAAAACTGAGAATAAAATCAAAGCAATGAAGGGACAAGTCCTACAATGAAGGCAAGGTACCTAAGAAAAATCAGCAATGAAGGCTGAGGTAGCGGAACAAAAAAGAAACAGCGACTCCCAAGATCGGGAGCTCTGATACCATGTGAAAAAAGGAGAAGTCAAATAGATAAAGGGACACAATATTTCTGAATGTATTTGCTTGAGTAATATACTCAGCAGAAGATTTATTTATACATGTGATTTACATAAGACCTAACATTCTAAATACAATTTACAATAACTATTAATGTGGACAATGCACCTATTCCACTTCTATACAATGAATCTAACTCTTAGGGAAGAGAAATCATTAACTAATAATGCTATTTCCAACATATTCCTATAATCAGAATATATTATTTACATAAATATCAATACTCCCCCTCAAGCTGGAGCATACAAATCATATGCACCAAGCTTGTTACATATATAATTTATTCGAGGACCTCTCAAAGACTTAGTGAAAACATCTGCCAGTTGGTCATTTGAATTCACAAAGTTAGTGGTGATGTCTCCAGATAAGACTTTTTTCTCTGATGAAGTGGCAGCCTATCTCGATGTGCTTGGTCCTCTCATGAAAAACTGGATTCGAGGCAATGTGTAGTGCAGCTTGGTTATCACAAATGAGTGCCATTGTGTAACATCCCCAAATCGCAGTTCCTGAAGTAACTGTTTAAGCTAGATGAGTTCACAGGTAGCTGATGCCATGGCACGATACTCAGCTTCAGCACTTGACCCTACAACAACATTTTGTTTCTTACTCTTCCAAGATACTAGATTATTCCCAATGAGTGCACAGAATCCAGAAGTGGATCTCCTATCAGTTGGATAGCCAGCCCAATCAGCATCTGAATATCCAACGATATGAGCATGGCCATTATCCTCATAGATGAGCCCTTTCCCTAGGCCCCCTTTGGTGTACTTGAGGATACGGATCAGTGCATCCCGATGACCTTCGCAAGCTGAATTTAGGAACTGACTTACCACACTGACTGCATAAGAAATGTCTGGACGAGTGACGGTTAGGTAGTTCAGTTTCCCAACTAATCTTCTATACTTCCCTATATCCGAAAATGGCTCCCCCTGATTTGGTAGAAGTTTACTATTTGGATCCATAGGAATATCAACTGATTTTGCATTCAGCAGACCTATTTCCTCAAGAATGTCCATTGCATACTTTCTCTGAGAAATGACGATGCCATCCTTTGATTGTGCCACCTCTATGCCCAAGAAGTATCAGAGTTTTCCAAGATCTTTTGTCTGGAAGTGATGACAAAGATATTGTTTTACTTGTGATATGCCATGGTGGTCACTCCCAGTGATGACAATGTCGTCGACGTATACAATCAAGTAAACACCCCCTCGAGCTGAATGACGATAGAAAACTGAGTGATCTGCCTCACTCTGTGTCATACCAAACTGCTGAACAACAGTGCTAAACCTGCCAAACCAAGCTCGAGGGGATTGTTTGAGGCCATACAGAGACTTGCGGAGCCGACAAACAAGACCAGAAGACCCCCCCTGAGCAACAAATCCAAGAGGTTGCTCCATATATACCTCTTCAGTGAGATCACCATGGAGAAAAGCATTCTTGATATCGAGCTGATACGGTGGCCAATGACGAATAGCAGCCATGGAGAGAAACAGACGAACCGATGCCATTTTAGCAACTGGTGAGAAGGTGTCTCCATAATCCAAGCCAAAAACCTGAGTATAACCTTTCGCCACCAAGCGGGCTTTAAGGTGATCTATCTGGCCATCCGGACCCACTTTAACAGTAAATATCCACCGACAACCTACAGAAGACTTTCCAGATGGAGAGAAGGTACATCATAGAGGAGTATGTAAAGGGGTGAAACTGTCTCTGCAGGGAATTAAACTCGAGCAGAATTTCTTTCTTATGACGTTGGGGGGGACTGAGATAGTTTTGGGCATGGATTGGTTGGCGAGTCTTGGAGATATAAGGGCTAACTTCAAACAATTGTTCATCAAGTGGAAGAAGGGGACTGAAGAGTTCATGGTGAAAGGGGAGCCTTCTCTCAGCAGACAACAAGTCTCGGTGAAGACTATGTTGAAGGACATGCAGCAAGATGGTGAAGGGTTTTTGGTGGATTACTATCATCTCGACACATTGGCTGACACTACTATGGATGTAAATGAGGAAATGGAGGGTGTATTAGAAGCATTCCAAGATGTCTTCAAGGAACCAACAGGCCTTCCACCAGTGAGAGAACAAGACCATGCCATTACACTACAACCAGGAGCTCCCACCCCTAATATCAGGCCTTATCGATACCCGCACTATCAGAAGGATGAAATTGAGAAGTTTGTGAATGAAATGCTTCAATCAGGTATCATAAGACCTAGTGTGAGTCCTTTTTCTAGCCCTGTTTTGCTTGTGAAGAAGAAAGATGGTGGATGGAGATTTTGTGTAGATTATCGAGCACTGAATAAACATACGGTCCCTGATAAATTCCCGATCCCTGTGATAGATGAATTACTTGATGAGATTGGCTCGGCTGTTGTTTTCTCTAAGTTGGACTTGAAGTCAGGTTATCATCAAATTAGGATGAAAATGAAACCTGAGGACATACCTAAAACTGCTTTTCGAACTCATGAAGGACACTATGAGTACCTAGTGATGCCGTTTGGGCTCACTAATGCTCCTTCAACGTTTCAAGCTCTAATGAACCGAATTCTAAGACCTATGTTGAGGAAGTTTGCCCTGGTTTTTTTTGATGACATATTAGTTTACAGCCCTAGTGTTGACAGCCACATTGAGCACCTAGGAACTGTCCTACAAATTTTGCGAACCAATCACTTGTTTGCTAATAAAAAGAAGTGTCAGTTTGGACAATTACAGATAGAGTACCTTGGGCATTTGATTTCGGGCAAGGGTGTGTCTGCTGACCCTGCTAAAATCAGTGCTATGGTTACTTGGCCGGTTCCCAAGGATGTGAAGGGGTTGAGAGGTTTCCTTGGACTCACAGGGTATTATAGACGCTTTGTGAAGAATTATGGCAAGATTGCTTGGCCATTGACACAACAGCTGAGGAAAGACAGCTTCCTTTGGAATGGGGAAGCTCAAGAGGCATTTGAGCAACTCAAAACAACTATGACTACTTTGCCTGTCCTAGTGGTCCCTGATTTCACCAAGCAATTTGTGTTAGAGACTGATGCTTCCGATAAGGGCTTAGGGGCCGTCCTTATGCAGGAAGGGAGGCCTGTAGCTTACATGAGCCAAACTCTATCTCCTCGGGCTCAGAGTAAATCTGTGTATGAAAGAGAGCTGATGGCGATTGTGTTGGCAGTTCATAAATGGCGACATTACTTGTTGGGGAGGCACTTTGTGGTCCACACCGACCAAAAGAGTCTGCGATTTTTGATGGATCAAAGATTAATGGGAGAAGAGCAACAAAGATGGATCACCAAGTTGTTAGGTTTCTCATTTGATATCAAATACAAGTCTGGTGTTGACAATAGAGTTGCTGATGCACTCTCAAGGAAACTTCAGTATTCTGTTATATCCACGGTTCATTGTCATGAGTGGGACGGGTTGGATGAGGAGATCCTACATGATGCTAAGTTGAAGATCATAGTGCAGGATTTGCTCTCTCAAGCAAAAGAACATGCTGGTTACAAACTCAAGAAGGGTAGACTATACTACAAGGACAGGATTGTCGTTCCTAAAGGCTCTCATCGCATTGAAGGTATTTTGAAGGAATTCCATGATTCCATCACCGGCGGACATTCGGGGGTATTAAGGACTTATAAGAGGATTGCTAGTGTGGTGTATTGGGAGGGTATGAAGGGAAGAATTCATCAATATGTCCAAGCTTGTGACGTTTGCCAAAGGAACAAATACCAAGCTTTAAGTCCTGGAGGACTTTTACAGCCTTTACCCATTCCTTGTCAAGTATGGAGTGACATCTCCATGGATTTTGTGGGAGGTTTACCAAAAGCTCTGGGTGTGGATACTATTTTTGTGGTGGTGGATAGGCTCACAAAGTATGCTCATTTCTTCACATTATCACATCCTTACTCTGCTAAGGAAGTTGCTGCCGTATTCCTCAAGGAAGTCGTGAAACTGCACGGGTTCCCTACATCTATTGTTTCTGATAGAGACCGAGTTTTCACTAGTGCTTTTTGGACTGAACTATTTAAATTAGCTGGTACTAAGCTCAAGATGAGTTCTGCCTATCACCCTCAAAGTGATGGCCAAACGGAGGTGGTGAATAGGTGTTTAGAAACATACCTCAGATGCTTCACAGGGTGTAAACCGAGACAGTGGCCAAAGTGGTTGCCTTGGGCAGAATATTGGTACAACACCAATTATCACGCCACTCTACAAATGACTCCTTTCGAGGCCCTCTATGGGAGAAGCCCTCCCGTGTTGGTTTGGGGTGATGAGAACAGAACCAGCGTGGATGAGGTGCAGATATTGACCAAGGACAGAAACGATATGTTAAGAGACTTGAGGGACTTGATGAACCAAGCTCAAAACCGAATGCGCCAGCAAGCGGATAAACACCGAAGGGAGGTTACTTTTGCAGTAGGAGACTCGGTTTACCTCAGAATCCAGCCTTACAAGCTCAAACAATTAGCACGGAGGATCAACCAGAAACTTAGCCCCAAGTACTATGGTCCTTACGAGATAATTGAGCAGATTAGTTCTGTAGCTTACAAGCTGCGGTTACCAGCTGCAAGTAGGGTACACCCTGTCTTTCATGTATCTCTCTTGAAGAAGGCGGTTCCAACAGCAGTGGTCGCTCACCCACTGCCTGCATGTCTATCCGAGGACTGGGAATTGCAAGTGGAACCGGCTGAGGCTGAGGCTCTGGCTGTGCGGACTTCTGCAGAAGGCTTAGTTGAAGTGTTGATCCACTGGAAACATCTCCCTGAGTGTGAAAACTCTTGGGAGGAGTGGCAAGAAGTGCAAGACTTGTTTCCTCAGTTTCACCTTGGGGACAAGGTGAATCTTGAAGGGGGGGTGTTGATAGGCACCTGAGTGAGGTGAGTGAGGGAAATAAAGTGGGTCCCAAAAGATTTGGCCAGGTATATGCAAGGGAAAAAAAGGGGCTGAGGGGATAACGAACTCTGCCTAGCTGGCAGAGTGTAGTGGAGGGCAATGTGCAGCACGTTGGGGGGGTGTGCTCATATAAGAAAGCATGAGAGAGAAAGTAGATCTCAGGCTAGAATTGGGTTGGTTTTGTGGGAGAGAATAGGCCCTCTCTAATTGCCTATACTATCTTGTATTCCTTTATTTCCTCAATCATATACCATCTGCAATCGTTACAATTGCAGAGTATTATCAATATACATTTGAATTCTCTTCAATTCTATTCGGTTTTTACCTTCCAGTGGATAGTTTACTATCAGTCACCAACGAAGCTCAAGCAGAAATTGCTTTGTACGGAGGACGGGTTGCAATTTTAGTTCTTCCATCAGGAGCATTGATCATTCTTTCTTCTGCTGTTTCTCTTGCTTATGTGAGACAGCTAGAGCGTAGTTTGCATAAGGAAGGTAAGAATTTGAAGTTGGTGGGTGCCCCTGTTTCTTGCGATGTTAGGCGGGCCTCGATGGGAACACTTATTATGGTTGTGGGGTCCGCTGATGCTCTTAAGAGTTACGGTTTAATCCTAGCAGCCTTGAGTGAAAATCTTTATTTCCAGCCAACACACTCCAAACAATGGGATCCTGGTGCAAATTACTATGCTTCCTGCATAAGTTGGTCCTTATGTTTCCGGCAATAGGATCCGGGGGAAGACCTTTTGTTTGGCTGCTTCTTGTACATTCACCTTGAGGACAAGGTGGATTTCGAAGGGGGAAGAGTTGATAGGGACCTAGACCCAAGGCCCAATGTTACTAAAATGCATGAGAGAATGGTGCACTTGTGATGCACCTGATCTAGGCCAGCATAACTGATTTTGCTGATCTCCAGGAGAGAGAAAGAGGGCGTGAGGAGTGTGTTCAGCAACTTGGGGGGAAATATATTGTAATGGGGAGAGCCATAACAGTGAGGCGAGAATTTGGGACTGGACTCTTGGGAGAGCAGGGCACTCTCGATTTGCCCCTTATCTTTCTTTTTCTGCTTTCTGCTTTCTATCTCCATTTCTGTAACTAAAGCTCTGTTATCACCTTGATAACAAACTTGTTTCTTCTTCATTAATACAAATACACATAGTTTTCCTTCTTAATTTCCGGGTTCCTAACACTCCTTCTCTCTTTTTCAATTGTTCTTGCAACTCTCTTTCTCGTGGGTTCCTAACAGTGATCCTAGAGGATAGTTTTGTTTTTTTATAAAAGTAAAATTTCAACCCTCTGAAACATTCTACTATGAAAGGAACAACAATTTTAGCAAAATAATTGTGAAGTTTCTTCTAATAGTCACAGTGGGGGTGAGAATCAGTTAGTAGCTTAGAGCCTTAGATGTTTGTGAATGCCTATATCATACCTTGCAAATTAAAGAATTCAAAATATAAAGTTACCATACCCATGCTTCCATCCATTGGGGCCCTTCTGCACCATCCAAAGCACATCCAGCTATGGTTCCATCAATCAAGAGCTGCTTTACAGCACAATCATCCAAAAGCTGACTATTACCCGTATTTACAAGAAAAGCTCCTGTCAAAAAATTAGAAACATAAATTCATGAAGAGAATTGAAACCATAATCACTAACAGATTCAAAGGAATATCTATAAAATATAAAATAAGTGCATACCAGGCTTTACATGTTGAAGACATTCAGCATTAATAATCTGCATTGTTTCATTTGTTAGAGCACAATGGAGCGATATGAGATCGCTTGCAGCAAGTAAATCATTAAGAGTATCCATTCTTCGTACTGCAGAAGGGAAGTTTACTTTCCCTTTTTCCTGTGAGTGCAAAGGTTGTGCACAAGATTAGCCAAAAAATAGTAGCAAGTCAGCTGTTTGGGCTTAGCATTTGGGAAGGACGGGATTTGGTTAGAGGTCCTTGGTTCAAGACTTCAAGTCAAGTTGCTAATGCTTTTCATTGTTCCAAAGAAACATTAAATGCAAGTCAAAGCGCAGCAGACTATGGAAGAGACAATTACAAGTTCAGGATTGCAACAAACAAGACTTATCTTCAGCAACCCCCTTCACTGAAAACCAAAAAGTAAATACTAACTATAAGACTGATACTGAATTGATTGTGTGTATATGCACATGTATATTAGGGCAACAGCAACCTGGAGGCACAAGGAAACCAAACCAAAGTTGGACTCGTGCCTCATCAATATTAAAGAACCGCAGACAAAACAAACACACATTTAAGACTACACAGTATACCCAATTGTGCAAACACCAAGCCCCATATAAGAAAAGATTATGTTATTCTCTCACTGATTTACCCAAAAAGTATTTATACCAACAAATCATCAACTCCCGCAACTGACACGTTAATCATTAGATACGAACTAGGAAAAACTAATTACCGTTCCAGGTTTCAAAAAGGCAAAAAATCGATTCATTTGCCTTTGGAACTAAATATGGCAGACTTGAGCTATAAAGCTCCTTTTATGTGTGGGTATAGTGAAGGGTTTGACCCAATATTTGGTTCTATAGTAGGCAGCCTAACCACTTGCATTTGCAAGACTAATTTTAACGACTGTAACTTCCAAGTCACAAGCCGACAACTCCAACTGTAGTGTCAAGGCTCGCATTCTTAAAACAAGACATCAACTCGCATTAACAAGTTAATCAGGAAATTCAAACTGCAAAACACCAATTACCATTTCAAAACTCAAAATGTAATAAAATAAGAAAAAAAGTAAGCTTCATGCTAGAATAGGCTGTTTTATTCTCATTGATTTACCCCCCAAAAAAGAAGATTCATACCAACAAATCATCAACTCTCAAAATTAAAACGTTCAGCATGAAATCCAAACTGTGAAACACTAATAATCACTTCAAAATTCAAAACTTTTTAAAAGAAAAATCATTGAATGAAGAATAAGAACAAGTTACCGGATAAACATCGAAATAAAGCACGCTCATTTTGAATGCCAAGCTACGAGAGGCCAAAGACCTAGCGGAAGCAGATCTACCGACGATCCCCAACACAAGCCCACGGCACCGCCTCATCCCACGGCAAAGCGGCTGCACCGATCCGAGCCAGCCGGAGGCAGAGAGCGTCTGCCGCGAGAGCAGGTGGGTCCGGCGGAGGAGGCCGAGGAAGAGAGCCATCACGGTGTCGGCGATCTCCTCAGCACGGGAGGTGTCGACATGGACAAGTCGGAGTCCCAGGTCGGCAGCGAGGGCGGAATCGACGGTGCGATCTGCGGAGCCGAGGCAGAGAATGAGGTGGTAGGGGCGGAGGCGACGCTGGGCGGCGCGGGGAAGGTAGGCGAGGGAGTGAAGGAGGACGGCAGCGGCGGACTCGATCTTGCCGTCGGAGAGGCGGCTGAGGGGGACGTGCTCGACGGCGGCGACGCCCGCGAGGGAGTCGAGCTCGAGGGTGCAATCTTCGATGCAGTTGAGTGTCACAACGAGGGGAAGAGGCGCAGGGTTGCTACGGTGGGGCATTGCAACACAGGATATGTGGTTGCTTCCGGTTTGTTGGTAGAAGCAGCAACAACGTTGTGTGGTCTTTTTCTCGTACTCCTGCAGTTGCTACCGTTGCTTGGTTTGGTTCTCCTACTGCCTGCTTAGTTATGCTGATTTATTTACTCCAGGACACCCAATTTTTGGGCAGAGGCGCTTAGGAATCTTTCTTAGAAAGATATATCGCATAAAAAAAATCGTAAATAATCAATTTGATGCCTAATATATAAGACGATATTAATTTAATCTTTGAATTTAAATAAATAACAAAAACATCTCTGAAGTTGTAAAATATTAATCAACTTGGTTCCTCCATCAATCCCAGTTAGCTGACGTCGTTAATAACGCTGATGTGACATGTTAAGTGCCATGTTGGCACCGTTGTCACTAGTTAGGTGGTATCCACATGATCAGGGACCAATTTGAAACTCTGAACCAGGGACTAAATTAATACTCGTAACTCTTAACCAGGGACTACATTGATACTCGCAACAATTTTCTTCTTCTTCTTCTTTATCTTTTTCTCTCTGCTTCTTCTGTCTCGCGCTCTCTCTAACCACCTGTCTATAAAACCACTCGTCTATAGATGGGTGGGAACCAAGGACTAAATTGATAGTCGCAACTCTGAACCAGGAACTAAATTGATACTCGCAACAGTCTTCTTCTTCTTTATATTTCCACTTTCTCTCTCTGCTCTCTCTTTGCTTCCTCTGTCTCGCGCTCTCTCTAAATATAAAGAAGAAGAAGATGATTGTTACGAGTATCAATTTAGTCCCTCGTTCAAAGTTTCAAATTGGTCCCTGACCACGTGGACACCACCTAACTAGTGACAACGGTGCCAACAGGGCACTTAACGTGCCACATCAATGCCGTTAACGGCATCAACTAACTTGGGTTGACGGAGGGACCAAGTTGAATAACGTTTTATAACTTCGAGGACGTTTTTGCTATATAGTTAAATTCAGGGACTAAGTTGATACCGCCTTACACTTTCAGGGACCAAATTGGTTATTTACTCCATAAAAAAACTTAAGTGGTGACATCACTTAAATTTTGAGTAAATTTTCATTTTTGTGGCTTTTTTACTAAATTAGTCTAGTTTTCAAAACTATATACCAAAATAATCTGGTTGTGAAACAATTTTTCAAAATAGTCTTGTTTTGAATAAAAAAAATATTTTTTGAATGGGACCCTCCAATTGGGTGCCATTTATTTTATCAAAAATTTAAAAAAATAAAAAAAATTGCATGCAATGCCACGTGGCGCCCTTAGGTGAGTGGCGCCCGCAACTGGCGTCATTCACCTGAGGGCGCCACGTGGCCAGTTCCTGGCCACTTCTTTTACCTACCCTTCCACCCCTCCCTATACGTAACCCCCCCACCCCCAACACTCTACCCTCAGCCTCCCCCTAGCATCCTATATCTCACTCCCCCCTAACCCAACACTAATATCTTTCTTCACACATCTTACTTCTCCTTCTACAACACTCTTCAACATTATTTATTTTACTATTACTCTTTAATATTTAGTAAGCAGTTTATATTAATATTTACTTTGCTAATACGATTTAGTGTTATGTATTTATATTAATGTTGTTATAATTTTTATCATGTTTATTAATATTGTGTAATTTAGATTAATGTTATTATAATTTATTTTTGTCTTAATTTATTGTTGTAATCACTCATATCTTTCTTCACACATCTCACTTCTCCTTCTACCGTACTCTTCAACATTATTTATTTTACTATTACTCTTTAATATTTAGTAAGCAGTTTATATTAATATTTACTTTACTAATACGATTTAGTGTTGTGTAATTTATATTAATGTTGTTATAATTCTTGTCATGTTTATTAATATTGTGTAATTTAGATTAATGTTATTATAATTTATTTTTGTCTTTATTTATTGTTGTAATCACTAATGTTTAATTATAATTATTGTCCAACATTATTTATTTATTTTAATATTTTATTTATTTGTAAATTTTATTATTATTGTGTAATTTATATTAATGTTTTTATTATTTACTTTTTGTCTTTATTTATTTTGTCATGATTAATATTTTTAATTAATGTTATTATTATTGCCTTTTTTATTTGTTTAATTATAATTATTCTACAATTTTTTTAATATTGTATTTTTTAATAATATTATTATATTAATATAATTTATTTTATGTTTGATTATTGTAGGCCCTACACTATGAGTCAAGTAATGTTGTTTGTCTACTACAAAGGGAGGGTGTTCTCGGGAGAAAACAAAATTACTTTCGAAGGGAATACAAAAATCATACCAATAAAATAAGGAATCGGATATGAGAAGATAAAGACAAAGATTCATTCCAGGCTGAAACTTCAATCAAATCAGTCTATTTCAAAGATAATGGCCAGATATTTGACACATGCAAAATCCGTTAAATTACACTTCCTATGAAATAGCTGATGACGAGGACGTCTCATGCATGATCGAGTCTTTTGGGCAAAATTCGTCGATGACAACACTTGAGATATATGTTGGGATTGATATGGTCGGTAGTTCCACTGAACCTGTCCAATCACTATCAGGAGATGAAGATTGGAACAGTGAAATGGAGGCTGCTTCAATTGATGATGAAGAGGACGATGATATTCCAGATTGTGATTCGGTCGATACTAAAAATGAAGCTGGCCGTACCTCCAATCCGTATTCATTGGCCTCACCGTCATTGCCGTTTCTCCAATATCATCCTAAAGACCTGCAGTTGGTGTTCCACAACAAGCAGGTTTATTTTTTTAACAGTATTGTTATTGTATTTTTTTTATTAATACCTTTAACATAATTGTACAAATTTTGAAAAATGTGAATGAACTACAGCTCAATCACAACATGGTGCATTCAACAATTCATCGCGATCGACACTGAAGATGAAGCTGACCGTACCTCCAATCGGTATTCATTGGCCTCGCCGTCATTGCTGGTTTCTCCAATATCATCCTCAAGACCCGCAGTTGGTTTTCCACAACAAGCAGGTTTATTTTTTTAACAGTATTGTTATTGTATTTTTTTATTAATACCTTTAACATAATTGTACAAATTTTGAAAAATGTGAATGAACTACAGCTCAATCACAACATGGTGCATTCAACAATTCATCGCCAAATTATAGTTATATTAATTGGGACCATCCAGATGAAGAGATGAGATTTGAAGCGATAGACGCTGTAGGATCTTGGCAACTCGGCCAGGAGTTGTGCACCGGTTTACAGTTTGACAACAAACAATCAGTTCAGAATACGGTGAAGCAATATTCAATGAACATTCACCAATCATTTGATGTCGTTGATTCAACGAAGTCATTGTTTCATGTGAAGTGCTCAAACCGTTCAGAAGGATGCCCACGGAGGTTGAGAGCCATTTTATCTAAGAAATCCGACAAGTGGGTTGTCACGAAGTACGGAGGTCAACACAATTGTGTCAACGCAATGTTATCACAAGATCATGCAAAGTTGGACTCTAACTTTGTATGCTCATGCATTTTAGGTACTATCACTAACCCGGTTCTTGAAGTTGATATTTTAATTTATTGAATGGTGATTTGAAACAAAGTCTGCTATTGTGTCAGACATGGTCCGTGAACAACCATCAGTTACCATCGGGTTGATACGAGAAAGGATCCGAAGAACTTTCGGATACAAAATATCTTATAGAAAAACATCGAAGGCTAAACAAAAAGCCATAGTGCATGTATTCGGAGATTAGGATGAATCATACGCGATGTTGCCTAAATGGCTGGAGTTTATGCAGTATCAAGCCCCGGGTGCTTATTTCAAGATTGAGACAAATGATGTAATTATCGGTAACCAGGTGAACAATGGATGTCGTAAGTTTCTTCGCGTTTTTTGGACATTCAAACAATGTTGTGATGCGTTCAACCACTGTAAGCCAATAGTCCAAGTTGATGGTACACATTTGTATGGCAAATATCGTGGCACCGTATTGATTGCAACTACACAAGACGGAAATAGCAATGTGTTGCCTCTTGCATTTGTTGTGGTTGAAGGAGAGACATTGGATGCTTGGTCCTAGTTTTTGGCACTCATCCGCCAGAATGTGACCAGCAAGACGGGTATTTGTTTGATCTCCGATCGCCACCAAAGTATTAAATCTGCTGTGGCAAATCCCGCCCTAGGTTGGCAACCCCCGAATGCTTACCCTGTATACTGCATCAGACACATCGGAAGTAATTTCAATCATAAATTTAAAAATGCGAATTTGAAGTCTGAGTTAATGAAATTAGGTAACACTTTTATCTCAACTTGGTTAATGTTATTTCGACAATTATATCAATATAAAATAAGTCGTGATGACTTTTTTGGTCTTTTACAGGGTATACGGTAGCCCGCGTTAAATTTGTTCCGAGGTTAGAAAAGTTCCGCGAAGCAAGCCCTGTGATACAAAGGTGGATTGACGCCATCTCGAAAGAGAAATAGAGTCTTGCTTACGACGATGAAGGTCGTAGATATGGTCATATGACAACCAACTTGTCGGAAGCAGTAAATAAAATATTAAAGGACGCAAGGAATCTCCCAATCACGGCTTTGGTGAAGTGCACATACGGCAGGATGGCTGAATATTTTGTTACCAGAGGTGCAATAACTAGGGCTCAACTATGTTCTGGACAAATATATTCGGAGAAGTTGATGAAAGCGTTGTTGAAACAACAAGAGGAGGCTGCTTCGCATCTCGTCGACTCGTATAACTATGAAAATCAACGATTTCAAGTCAACGAAACTTTCAATCCAGTGACTCAGAGAGGGGGTCAATCTTGGAGTGTCAATTTAAAATCGGGGTAGTGTCAGTGTGGTAGATGTCAAGCATATCATTTTCCTTGCTCACATATAATTGCAACATGTACTCACATGAGAATTGCGTATTCTCAGTTTATTGATCCCATCTACAGTTTGCAAAGCATCATCAATGCTTACTCTCCTGAGTGGTTCCCCATTGGAAATGAAGAACACATACCGTCCATGTGGGTGTCGTGGACCTTGGTACCCGATGAATCAATGCTACGTCCAAAGGGTCGTCCTAAATCAACCCGTATTCGAAATGAAATGGATTGGAGGGAGTCACAACCTACGCAACGATGTGGGTTATGTAGGTCTGAAGGTCACAACAGACGTCACTGCCCTCAACGAGCAGGAGGATCATGGGTACATGTTGATAAATAAAATTATAATGATTAGGGACTTGTGTTCGATCTAGCTAGTAATTGTGCAACAGTTTATCTCCTTGTAGATTTTATTTAATGTTTTGTGTTAATTTTTTGTAGTAAACGTGTAACAGTGAACAATGTTAAAATATATTTTTATTGATGACCATTGCATCATAAAAGTAGTCATTTCATTACAAACTATCATAAACATTTCATTACAAAATACTAGCATGACATCAATGGTCGTGATCCTCGTCGTCATTGTCCTGCACGGGTGTCAAAATGCACTGACGAGGACGATCCCTAGCAACACGGTGCGGGTTTCGTCTGGCCTCCTGTTCAATAGGTTGGGTGGGTACATAATCGCCTGACTGTAAAACAGCCTCAAAATCAATATTAAGATCAATACCCATCATGCCGCCATAATTCGGAGAGCGAATCAGAGTCTTTTGCATCTGATTAATCCACTCCTTAGGTGCAGCAGGTGTGTAAGTAGATGGGGTATAGGGTGATGGTGTATAGTACATGTTGCCTCCATCTTGATGCATTGTCGGGTCCGATGTTGGGGCCGCAACAATGTGTGATGAAGAAGGTTCCCTATGTCCGTAAAAATGTTGATGCATTGTTGGCTCCGATGGTGGGTCCGCAACAGTGTGCGATGAAGAAGCTTCTCCATATCCGTAAAAATAGCTTTCTTGCGATTGTTGTGGAACATGCAGATATTGTGGAGGAACGTAATACATCCCCAGTTGCCGCTCCGGGAATGGTGGGGGGTAAAACAGCTCTCCCTGGATGTGTGTTCTGTGTAGGTCAAGTCCATGTCCCTCCCTCCTAGACTGGCTGATTGGGTTCTGAATCTCAGACGGAGCAAGATGTTGCGTATTAAACGGAGCAGGCTGAGAAGCTATAGTAATGCGGTCATTCTCCCCTAAAGCCATCAACATACGTTGAGTCTCGCTTCTAATCTCATCAATCGATAAAGCTTGGCTCCCTTCCGGCGTGACTAAATAGTTAATCCGTTCAACACCGTCAGCCTATTCAAGAATAAATAAATTTCATTATAAACGATAATAGTATGATAGTAATTTCTGAAAATAAACACACAATATTAATTTCATTACCACAATGCCTTCGTGTACGTTGTGTCTGCTGATCCATCTACGTGTAATGCGCGAGTACCACATCATGTACTCTGACTGTTTGTTGAGAAGCCCATGTTGTGGTGGATTAGTCTGCACCCACACCAACCTATTGTTCCATAATGTAATAAATTGATTCAGAGTTCGCAGCCAATCATCATCCGTTTTCCCCCTAAGAGTTAACCCGTGGACCCATTTCGGTTGGGAGGGCGCTTGAGGAACATGTTGGCTCATGCCAAACTGTCTCGTCACACGATCTGGTTGATGCCATTCCACAATGTGGTAGCATATCAATGGAACAAATGTCCGCCAAATATGGAGGCCTTCAATGCATATCAATGGCAACATTGCCATCATCTCTGGGGTGTACAGCTCCCACACAATCTACAAACAATCAGTAAGTATATCAACAATGAAATAAAAATAATACTTTGTAGAACTTAAAAAGCAGAAAAACCCTTACATCTGTACGTTTCAGCCTATCAAATATTGCTCGATAATGAAGCAAATCATGATATTGCCTTGAAAAATTTATACCGCGCTACTACCTGTTATTAAAATATTTATTACAACAAAGTATATACATCAATATTGTCATAAAATGCATAGGAAAATTATTTCACCTTGTTCCATATGGTGTCTGAGGAGATCTAGCATCATTTCAGAGCCTAGGTGCTACTTTTGGAAACCGAGCCCATGCCCACATCTGAATCAATGTAGTAAAGCCGGCCATCTCTTTGAGTTCATAATTAGTGGCCTTACATAGTTCACGATATAAATAGTTTAACACAGCGGCGCCCCAACTATGTCGTGCAGCTATGTTAAAATCTTATAACAATGTTAGAAACCTTAACAGGACGAACGAACTAGAGTGATCGACGAACATCACTCCACCGAGTAACCTCAAAATGTACGCTCTAGTACAACGTATAGCCACTACCGGGTCACCCATTACGTATTGGTCGATATTTCCGAATGCGTTATTGAGCCATCTCATCCTCAGTCGATGACCGTGAAAAGCATTTGGAGGTGGGATCAATCCTAACATTTTACCCACATGCTCAGCTCAATCTTTACGGTTTTTGCCTATTACTGCATCCCCGTCAACACGCAAACCTGTCGAAATTGCAACATCTTCCAATGTGATGGTGCACTCTCCAACTGGCATATGGAATGTGTGGGTCTTTGGTCTCCATCGTTCCACTAATGCACTTATTAGTGAATGATTAACTTGAAATAAAGATAACTGAGCAATTCCAAAAAATTCGGCTTGCTCAAGATACCTGCAATGGCCAGGGGTATGTTCACACCTCCATCATGAAATTGTTGGGCATGTCTACAAATAAGAACTCGATCTTCGTCACCATTCCATACGTGTTGGGAAACATGAGTACTTTGCTCACCTAATATTGAAGTATTTACCGGGCCAGGATTAATCGCATCTGTCATCTTACCTAATAAAAAAACAATAATCTTAACATTAATGCATAACACTAAAAAAAACAATAATCATAGAAAATAAAAAACTAATAATAACCTTAATTTGATTAAATAACAATATTAAAAATATTAGTAATGACAACAATAAATAAAAACAAAAATAAATAATCATAACATTAATGTTCATTACACAATAATAATAAAATTAAAAAAAGCAGTAATAACATTAGAAACAAGAGTAATAATAACAAAAGACTACCGATATCATTAATATAATAATAATAATAATAACAATAATAATAATAATAATAATAGTAGTAGTAGTAGTAGTATAGGATTAAACAGAAGTTAAAACAATAATTACAAAATAGTAGAATAAATAATATTGGACAGTGTATTAGAACAGAGATTGAGATATGTTGCATACTTATAATTAATATTAGTGATGACAACAATAAAAAAAAACAATAATAATAACATTAATTTATTAACAAAATTTAAATTATTAATCATGACAACAATAATAATTTCATTTACAAAAAAAATAATAATATTAATAATAATAATAATAAATAAAATAAAAAACAAATAATAATATTAGTATAATAATACTGATAACAATTATAATTAAATTGTGTACCTAAATATTAAAGAATAATAGTAAAATAAATAATGTTAAAGAGTGTAATAGCAGGAGAAGTGAGATGAAAGTTATAGTAAAATAAATAATGTTGAAAAGTGCGGTAGAAGGAGAAGTGAGATGTGTGAAGAAAGATATGAGTGATTACAACAATAAATAAAGACAAAAATAAATTATAATAACATTAATCTAAATTACACAATATTAATAAACATGACAAGAATTATAACAACATTAATATAAATTACACAACACTAAATCGTATTAGTAAAATAAATATTAATATAAACTGCTTACTAAATATTAAAGAGTAATAGTAAAATAAACAATGTTGAAAAATGTGGTAAAAGGAGAAGTGAGATGTGTGAAGAAAGATATTAGTGTTGGGTTAAGGGAGAGTGGGATATAGGATGTTGGGAGGGGGCTGAGGGTGGAGTGTTGGGGGGTGGGGGCGGGGGCGGGGGGGTTATATATAGAGAGGGGGAGGGGTAGGTATAAGAAGTGGCCATGAATTGGCCACGTGGGGCCCTCAGGTGAGTGGTGCCACTGCAACCAGCGCCATTAGTGGCGCCACTCACTTGAGGGCGCTACGTGACGCTGCATGCAAAATTTTTTTTTTAAAATCTTGTAAAATAAATGGCACCCAATTGGTGGGTGCCATGTGTAAAGGAGTGTTGTACCAGCGCCACTTGTAACGCCCTGATTTTCACGTTTTCTAATTCTTCAGTATTTTAATGTCTTTATTTTATTCGAGGTCTTAGGAATGGAAATAAAATATTCAACGACCATAGTCATGCTCGACGATATCGTAGGAAGCTACGATTAAGTTTTGAGTCAAAAACTCAAACGGAATCCGGTCTGCGTTTGTACACTGACAATATGATTTTACTGCTCAGAAGACCTCAGATGGACCCGTGAACGAGACATTAAGTCTTAGAATTCGATGCTCTACGTTTTGGTTAAATTTCATAAAAATTTCAGAAAAATCACTTCCTGACCTTCGTTCGGGCGAAATCCTCAATCGGGTGACGAACGAAGCCACATATGGATTTATCGGGACTCGCCAACAGATAATCTTGATATCACATCATCCCATGACACTTGGGAGAGTATGCCAGAGTCGTCATGACGTTCGGAAATATCTGGACGCAAAATGACCAAAATGCCCCTAACCTTAGTCTTTTGCACTTTTACCATTTTACCCTTTTGGGCAAATGACCTTTTTACCCTTAAGTGAGCTCTTAAGAGGCTGAACTCAGCCCCTCACTCTCTCATTTTCGCACAGCCCCTCCAAACATAGAGCTCCATAGTTGTTCTTGAGAGAAAACACCATTGTTGGTCTTGAAGCTCCTTGATTTCTTGTTGGAATCACTTGATTCCTTGAGCAATCTTCCTTCATTTCAAGGTAAGATCACTTCTATGATCTCTTAGCTTCTTGAATCTTTCTTTATTTCAAGATCAATCTTCATTTTCATGAAAAGAATTTCTTAGATCCAAAACTTTGAAAATCCATAGGAAATTGTAGAAAAATCCTTTTGAGATAAGACCAAGTTCTTTGAACTCACATCATCAATCTCTACCTAAACCCAAGAGCTTATGATTCAACTCCCATCATATCCCAAAATCCCCTTTTGGCCGAACCCTACCTGATGATGATGAATAGTGTTTTCATCAATTTTTGATTTCTAACACTTGATTTTATCCTTAGCTTTCCTAGTGCCTTTGAATCCATAAAATGGAAAACCAAGATCAATTCCTAACCTTTTAACCTAGGGTGGCCGAAATCCTCTTTGTTAGAATTGTTGAGATTGGCTTTGATTGTTGTTTAATGTTTAATTGTTATGTTGTTGTAGTTGTTGACGATTGCCAGGAGGTTTACAAACCGATCAACCGACTTTGATCCGGGAATCTGCTCATCAACAGGTATGGGGGGTGAACCTCATTCACACCAAGATGGTGGTAGTGAAGATGGTTGTTTAAGTTATGTGTGGGTGAAACCCTTTAGTTTGGGTTCACTTTTATTGGTTAAGTTGTGTTAAGTTCTCTTGGAGAACAATGTGTGATATTTGTAGTTATGCTTGTATGCCTTATCATGTGTTTTATGATGATGTTGTCTAGGTGAGAAAATGATTTCTTGCATGATGAAAAACCTACTTTGATTACTAGATCAGGTGTGGACTTTTGTGCTTATGTGCTTAAGTATGGACTTTTGTGCTTAGGTGCTTAATTATGATGCAATGTTGTGTGTTATTGTTCATCATAATTGTGTAAGTTTTGTGAGCCATAATTTGATTAGTTGGTGAAGTAAAACTTCACATTGGTTCCTAGTTGGCTTTTAGCCATGACCTTGAGAAAAGGAGGGTAATGTGTAGTTCTTGAATCATTTAAGTTTTGAAGTAAGAAAAATGTTTTTAGTGGCTTATGCCTTAAACAAAAACCATAAATGATTTTGATCCAAAGATCAAACAAAGTTTCAATCTCAAAGTGTTTTCACCAAAGTGAGACATGTTTTATACCTTATCCATAGTTCATCTAGTTAATCATGTAACTTAAAATTGGATTAATGAAAAGTTTCATGAGAATCAATATAGTTCCATAAGGCTTTTCTTTAACAAGGTTAATGTCTTGTTTCAAGGCAATTTCCGCCAAGCGAATCCAATTTCGCTGGGCGAAAACAGAGAAAATACAAGTTAGGCATCACTGCCTCCTTTTTGCTAACCGAAATAATCTTTGCTAAGCGAATGAAGCGAATTTCGCCGAGCGAGCCATTTCTCGCCCAACGATACAGGGGAGTTTTCAAAGAGGTATTACTGCCTCATTTTCGCTAAGCGAATTTCCTGTGTTTCAGAAAGTGTTAGAAATAGAGTAAGTGGTTCAAAAGTTGTTTCAAATCAAATGAGTTTTCAACTAAGAAGTTGTTTTGGTTTACAAAGGAGTTTTTAACTCAATTCGTAAAGTTTTACGCATTAAAAACCTAAGTTAAGTAATTGAATTAGAGTTGAAGACAAGGGATAATTAAGTATGGATTGTGGTGGAACAAGACCATATACTATACTATTGATGACCTAGTACATCAATGACTTCATAAGACATAAACACAAACATGAAACGTTTTGGGTTTTGAAACAGTAGTTCGACGACAGACCGGTGATTCGGACCCCGATTAGTCGTTCAATTGTTTCAGTCTTGTGATGATTCGATCCTGGAGGGATCACGAGATTTATTCGGTGGATAAAGGTTTTGTTTTTCAAACGACGCGTATAGTTCCTAAGGAGGAGAACCTTAGTAGACTTTGAGGTTTATCCGGGGGATAGACATTGCTTGATCGCATCTGCTTTGTGTAAGCATTGGCATTTCATTTGCATAATTGTAAAGCCTGAGCCTAGGAGTTGAGCTTACACCTTGATGCGGGTGCGAATCTTACGGTGACGATCTTCAATGGTCATTTTGGAGGTATCAGGGTTGGAAGGGCTTACATGTGACCAGTTGGTAGCTCTTCTGTGTCGTGGCGAATCTGTGCAATACATTGAAATCCTCTACTAGATGCCGTAATTTTCATGTTTGGTCGAGAGTGTTTCCGTAAAGTCAGATACGTGCACGTTACGAATGTTGTAGAATCTTGCTCATGACTGGCAGAAACCGGAACATGTCCTCCCATTCACTCTCCCCGAATGTTTTGTTAGCTCCATGGAGTAGGGGTCAGAGTAGTACCCAATGACGTTGACATTGAGTCATATACATTGCATTGCATTGCATGGCTATTGATGTTTACATTTACTGTTATTCATCGTTGTATTATTTAAGAATGCCTTATATTATGCTGTTAAATGTTTAGCATGATATTATGTTGTTGACTGCTTAACATAATTTATATTGAGAACCTTTGTAAGCATGTTGGGTACGCTGTTACGCGGTGAGTCGTCCCGTTTTTACTACTGCTGTTTTGTTTTGTTGATGAACGAGAATCTCACCCATATCTGTATGTTTTCTGCTGGTACTTGCTGTTTCTGCTTGAACAGATGGACGTGACGATGGTTCAGTTTAGTAGTCTCCTGGAGCCCGGAGGCGGACTCTTTTTGCTATTTTAGTTTTGTTGTCGGCTAGACTATGTCAATTTTGTAGTACCTTTTGGGAGTTACGACTCCTAGTACTTATTGTTACTCGAATATTTTTAAGTCAGGTTTTGGTGTCCGCAAAACTTAAACTTCTGGATCAAGCCTCCATCGTTTTATTCGTTAAGTGGTGACATCACTCCAGTCATGTGAGTAATAATATTATTTTTTAATATCTTATGTCATTTACTAATATTATTTATATTTATTTTATTATTTATAATTATTAATATTTATTATTTATAAATATTGAAATATTTTATAATTTTAGTTTTAATATGTATTAAAATATTGTAAATACTTCCTCCACTCATTTCTTCCTCCCTTTCCATCTTTGTAACACCCCTCTCGGGTGCTACGTACACAAACTCGATTGCGGAAAACATAAACAAAATAGAACGTTGGTTGCTTTCGGAAAATACTTTAATTAATTAACTACGTTCGAAAACGTGGGTCTAAAAATTTTCTTCATGCATCAAGTAATTCAAACTCAAGACAAAGGAATAAACTTTATGACACACATCAATATTTGAGATTCATAATGACATAATCATAGCATAATTATGCCGAAGCATATAAGTTCCTGATAAACATAGTTTAACTACTAGAGTAGGTTCAGGTCTAGTGTATCATATTATAGACTCAAAACATTTGTTCAACATACATGCAGTAGATAATATAACTGCCTCAAAAATAAGACTCCTATGTTAGTCGGGCTAAAAGTAGCCATTGGGATACAACCCCAAAGTCAGCTCTGATTCCCAGAGGAATTCGGAGGGATCCTCCTTTCTTGCTCCTTCAAAAAACTCCGTCATCTGAGTCATCAAGTGTCCGCGGGGACCTATAATCAACAACTGTACATATATTCCAAAAACACAACAGGGTGTCCAACATGTACAGGCAAAGGTGAGATACTCATTTTATAAGTTTATCATGATAGTCACACAAGCGACAAACAACAGATACAATCACATTTAATTACAGTTATAATAACAGTTATTCATATAACACAGTATCTCAAACACTATCATGAGTTATAATAATGCATGAGACTCCAATATCATCTTTCTAATTCATGTACTCCGGAGATTCCTACTTCCCTTCATCAAGCGATAGGCCGCAAATACACCCGTAAACACAATTGTTCTCATGAGTCGGCCTCTCAATTTAGCTCCGAACTCCAATTGTTCAAGGGTATCACGTCATAACCATATCATGAATAGTCTAGTTTCTGATCGAGTTCACCTATATTTGGCAACCGATTACCACGGCACGGGGTTACAACGCCTCCGGCCACATGTGGAGTCTCGAACGCAATATGTCCCTATAGACCTAGCAATCTTAACTGGCTCAAATGCTCAACTACTTGAGTTGGAGCTCATTTTCAAATGGCACGTCTGTCGTTTCATGTATGTACACAGAAAGTTCTGTTTTCGTTTTTCGCTCATTCTTTCTTTTGTCGAGGCATATAGTTCACGACTCGTTTTAAAGGACATTAAGCCCGTTCATTCAAAACACAGGATACGAAGTCCGAGTGCTCAATCCACAAAACTCTAGTCCGACGTCTCGGTCACTAGGTTTGCATTCATCTCAAAGATTCGTCGTTTTTCTTTTGGTCTTATTTTCTCTAAACAACTTTGGAAAACAAAATACAGTTTCTTTTCCATAAACTATGACATTTCTTTTTCAAAGAAAACATTTTCTGGGAAAACTCTTTGTAAACAAACTGTTTTCTAAAGGTTCCACCTCTTTTTAAAACGTTTTTCTAAAACAAAACACACTTTGCAATAACTTTCCTCAAACAACTTTTTTCTTTTCCAAAAGGACCTAACTTTTCAAAAAGAAGGTTACTTTTTCTTGATAAAGCTACACGTTTCCCAAAATACCTTTTTGATTTCAAAATCCGATTTTCAAAATCCGATTTTCAAAACTTTGATTTCGGTTTTCAAGTATTTTAATTTTCTTTATCGAGTCATAGCCAGTCCTATGCTCTTAACCAGTCCAGGATATATATATATATATATATATATATACACACACACACACACACACACACACACACACCAATCTCAAATCAACATAACCAATATATCTCATTCAAGGCATCCATGCCACAATTCATATTCAAGTACTCAAATACAAACATCATTAAGTACATCAATTTCATATTTCATTCAAGACACATTTTCAAATCATCAATCAAACAACAACATCACATCATGAGGCTACCAAACTCAAATAATGAAATACCTCCCTTTACCTCTCTATGTTTCTAATCAATTTCCCGAATAGTTCTCGACTCCGATTCCGATTTCGTCCGCGTTGTCTAAAACAATCAAATGCAATTCAATTCTCAACAATCAATCAACACAAAATAACAACATCAAAACATAATTTTCCTCCCCCAAAAGTGGTCTAAGGTTTGGGCAAATTTGGTAAAAAGGGCTAGGGGTTTCATTTGGTTCTAATCTTTTGGATGGTTGGTCTTTAAGCTTGATTAACTCTAATACAAGTCCTATTACCCAAAAATTTGAAACAAAACTCAAGGTTTTACATGCTCATAGGTTTCGGCCATGATGAGAAAAAGAGGTTAGAAATTGATTTGATTTTCCATCATTTGGATTCAAAGACAATTGGAAAGGTAAGGATGGAATCAAGAGTTCAAGAACTAAAATTGAACAAAACCACCTTTTCCCCAATTCTAAGGGTTTCGGCCACTCTTAGAGAAATAGGCTAGGATGAGAGTTTGATCATATGCTCTTGGATAGAGGTAGAAGGTGATGAAGCTAGCTCAAAGAAATTGGTTTCACATTAAAATGATTTTTCTAGAATTTTTGAAATTGTGGATCATAAACTTGAAATCCATGGAATCAAGATTTCAAACTTGAGATAGGAAGAGATTCATGAAGCTAAGGATCATAGAAGGTGTTCTTACCTCTTGAATGATGAAGAATCAAGCTTTTCTCTCAAGGATTTAAGCTTTTTCTCTTAAGAAAAATGGAGAAATGTCTTAAGGAAGAAGATGAAGTTGTGAAGTGAAGTGATGAAGCTCTCCCTTGGCTGGTTTGGTGCGTGGGATATGGGCTGAAATGGGCCAAAAATGGGGTCACTTAAGGGCATTTTGGTCATTTCCTTCAAGGGTAAATGGTAATAATGAAAAAGGTTAGAGGTATTTTGGTCTTTTCACGTTCAGATATTTTCGAATGTCATGATGACTCTGGCATGCTTTCCCAAGTGATGTGACTTGATGTGACATCAAGATTATCCGTTAGCGGGTCCCAGTAAATCCATATGCAGCTCCGTTCTTCACCTGATTGAAGATTTCGCTCGAACGAAAGTCGGGAAGTGATTTTTTTTAAATTTAACGATTAAATTCTAAGATTTACTGTCTTGTTCATGGGTCAAACTGAGGTCTCCTGAGCAGTAAAATCATACTATCAGTGTAAAAGCGCAGACCGGGCTCCATTTGAGTTTTCAGCTCAAATTTAATCGTAGTTTCGTACAATAGCGTTGAGCATAAATATGGTATCGGTTTATTTGATTTCATTTTCTAAGACCTCGAATAAAATATAAACTTAATTATTCTACTTATTGATATTTAAAAGCAGTGAAAAATCGGGGTATTACAATATTCTTCTGAGAACGTGTATCGTTTATTGAGAAGCGAATGAGCACCACTGCCAAAGAGGTTATCAGGAAGTACTTGAAGAAGGTGAAGCCTTTGTACAAGAAATTTTCCCCAAAATAACAACAATGACGTCGTCGCAAAGCGGCTCCATGTTGTGTAACACCCTCAAATGGTAAACTTATTATTTATATATCTATTTAAATTAACTTAACCGTTATGGAATTCACTGAAAAATTTTCGCGATGATAATGAAACTTTTCTTTTAAATGCAAAGCGCGAGCAATAAATAGAATTAAAATAAGGATGTAGAGTTCTATAAGACATTATACTACAATGAAATGCATAAGGCTAACTGATTTCATTAACATAATCATGAGTTTAGGTGTTACATATACTAAGCTTATCCTTTACCAAAATAAACAAAAGTGTCAGCACATAAAGGCATATGTGTTATGACCTAACTGTGTATCAGGATGCACGAGGTGGGACTATCCCAAAACAGAAAGATACTAGTTCACTAGTATATACAAAATGTTACTCTTGATTACATTGTCTATATATATATATATATATATATATATATATAGATATATATATATATATATATATATATATATATATATATCTATATATATATATAGATATGTATATGGCATAAGGCCAATACCTCTAGTCAACTCAGACAAACCTGATGTCAGCGATAATCCTCGGAAGTCCTATTAGAAGTGACAAGGGAATCTCAGCGGGTCCCTGAAAATCATGGGTATGGTTCCCAGATCGGCATGCCAATCCCCGACTCTATGGCTACTCAACCAGGGTAGCTGGTTGAACCTCACTATCATAAGATAACTCCGCATAATCTATAGGTAAAAGGACAAGGTCAGCTATCGACTCTTCAATGGAATCATCCATCAATCATCTTCATGTTAAGAATAAGAAGAGAAAACAAAAGAACAAACAAAACAGTGGGGATGAGAATCTCCGCTAATTCTCAGCAGGTGGAGCCCTCACACAAACAAGCATGCTTTATCCTCACTCACACATCGTCACAGAATAACATACATCATGTATTATTATTATTATTATATATATATATATATATATATATATATATATATATATATATATATATATATATATATATATATATATATAACAACACATCTATATCATACCATAGTAGCAAAAAAACATGTCATATCATAGCAACACAAACATATACAAACAGACCAACTATGTGCGAGCAATATGTAGTCAATATAACTCATTAGCAAACACAAGCCTTTTTCCGTGGACGAAAACACCATAAAAAACATTATTTTGCTACGTGGTCTTCATGAAAGTTGCATCCTAATGTGTCTTCATTCTTATGGTTTTTGTCCTAAGAGTACTCGACTTCTATAACTTAAGTTATAGCTCAAACACTGCTCCTTGTTTAGAATTTCACATTAGCACCAAAAGTTTGACTTCTAGCCTTGATTTGGCCCTCTAATCAACCAAATTAGTTTTCGATCCCTTCATGAAAGTTGTATAGATTCTTTTTAGCTTTTCACTTATTATTTGTGTTATTATTTCTGCTTTTCGTTATGCATATTTTATGTTCTCCGATATATTGTTACTCCTTTTTGGTGATGCCAAAAGGAGGAGTAAGTAAGAGTAAGTATAAATCACATAATGAAATCAAATAATGATTTAATTGAACTAAATCTTGGTAACTGATCTTCATTTTAATCAAGTTATAGCACGTGTCTGAAGATGTCAAGTCTGGAAGACTTTAGTTTTTTAGCTAAGTTTCACGCATATAAACCTAAGGCTTAAAACCAAAGAGATTTTCTTAAGCCAAACGTCTTATCAAATGCTCGGATATCTTAAATCTAAAATGCTCTGATAACTTCAATCCAGAATTTAACTAAGTTATGCGCTTATCTTTGAAAATACTACAAACTAATATATGCTCAGAATAATTTATTATATAATCCCTCTTGAGACAACCCCACTTACGTAGGATAATCCCATTGAACCCCACTTATAGTATTAACTATAACTTAACAATGTAATTACGCGCTTAATAAAACAGACGAGACAAAGCGATAAAACATACAACATAAGCACGTATTTAAAAGAATACCTCAGAGTAAAGCACAACAGGAAAAGGTAAAGCATACACATGCACTATATAAGTAGGTACGTGGTTGCCCCATCAGTAGAGCTACTATACTATATACATACACTGTATATCAATAAACTGAAAGGTAAAACAAATACATCAAGAAAGGACTCAAGCACTCAAACTAGCATGCTCTCCCCACCCTCCTCTCAAAATACATCAAAATATATCTCACTTCACGCCCAACACAAACGCATTAGCGACGCCACGTCCTCAGGGATGTGAAAGTCAGGAGCTACACCGTCCCTCCCCAAACGTGCGCCTATAAACCCGCAAGGGCACGTAGTCGAAGGAGGAACTAGACATGATGATCCGCCTACGCTGGGCGGCCCTCAGATATCACTCAAATCACCTGCACTGTCCTCTCAACACGAAGCCTCTGCGACTGGTCACATGAGATGATGCTGGGGCAACCCACATAAAGTCTCGCTCATGTTGCTTGGGTGGGTGCCACATCTGTGAGAACGGAAGGAATTGTGTCACTCTGTACAGTCCTATGATGTCTGCCCGTGGTGGAGTACTACTCCGGAATAATAAGCTCACTGGTCCAGTGTACACAGTCAAAAACGTCGAGGGGTCCACCTGTTACCCCTGCTTGTCGGGTTAGACGATCTCAAGCCTGCCCAGCACCGGCATCCTTGGTGCTGCCTGGAGGAAGTGATACATCCCGGGGTCCATAGCCGTCCTCATCTAACTCATCGTCTATTCGCGGATCAAGAACATAACATACAAAGAAAAGCAGGGAGATAAGACATACAACACATCATATACAGGGATAATGCAAAGCAGAATATATAACAAACACAAATATCTCCCAAGAATATTTTGATACTAAGGTCATCTCCTAGCTAGATGTACTCTTTCTATGCATCTTGGCCGGTACTAAACATCCTCCTAAGGACAACATCATCAGATACGTCCACTCATCGAAGAAGTCAGTTTGCTCTAGTAATCTGTTCCGCTCACCGTAACCCATAAGAGTGCATCACCACTCCACTGTCCTCGACAGGGAGGGCTATCTGGGCCTCCTTGGAAGATCCACCAGCAACTGGAAAGACTCAAGGCTCTAGTCGGGATAACCATACTTAGTCAGGACTACCATGGCATGATAGGAGCTACCATATCGGTCTCATGTGGGAACACCTAGGTCCAGTTTATCCCCAAGATCTCACAAATCTTCCCTTCCGTTTTCCGCACCTCCACTCGATGCACTGACCTCATTTGCCTCATGCCACACGGATCGCAACTTGGTCAAATATGCAAATGCTATGCATGTCATCCATCCTCTTGAGTTGATATTGCACCATATGCAAACTCGATCGGCGCGCCTAGCGCAATTCATCATCACGTGCTCACAAGCACCTCAGGCTCACAACCCCAACCTCAAATACACGACTACCAGCTCAATCACCATCATATCAGGTTCTTAGTCCTAATCATGCTAAACCACCAACTTTTCATGCATTCATGCCAACCAAGGCAATATAGCAGTTCAACATCAATATAATGCTTATAAAGCGGTAAACATAACAACATAGCAACATGCTATCACAGTCAACAGGTTATGCAGAAATCTCACATACCACAGTTAGCAGATACTCACATAGCAACATATAACACATATTACCAATCATCACAAATCTACTAACCTAGGGTATCAAACATAGCGGTGATAGCCCAAAGTGGATTAAACCTAGGGTTTGGGTACTTTGTCAGGGCTCAACCTCATGTAGGGTTTAGGGTTCCCCTACACAACACAAACATGCCTCACAATTATATAAACTAGTCTTGCTTCTCCGACGTGTGTAACTCTTTCTCCCCACCTGAATAGTTCTATACGCTTTTCCGTGCAACCTTCAGGTACAGTCCCCCAACCGGTAACGTTGCACGCTTTTCAACGAGCACACCACACAGCCCCAACACTGATTAAGATACCCCCGCATGCACATTGGGCCAATAATCGCCCCGAGTACACGAACAAGGTCTAGAAACAACCAAAAACTCAGAAACGATAACAGAATCAACGACAAATGATCGAAGAACAATGAATCGAGGACTCTAAGATTTCAACCACGGAATTTAGAGAGGGAAACTCACCAAGACAGTGGCAACCTCGCAGCCCAAGCACCAAACACGGTCGCTCGTGCGACTCCTCGAACGATCAATCGGACAAAAACACCCGTAAAAGCCTAAAACGCATCGAAACGATGTCGGGATTAAGAACGAGGGTAGAACGAGCTTAAAGAGCTTAAAAAGAACCAAGGTCGACATTACGATGTCCCGACTTACCTCGAGGAAACTCATATGTAATTACAGCAGTACGAAGGTGTCGCAGCTACAAACCCGAATACGCGATCGGTTAAAAATTTCGATGATCAGAACCGCCTTTACCCATGCTTCAAAGTCTCCAAAAATGGCTTCTCCAAGCAAGGTTTATTCTCCTATCTTGCTAGTCTTGGTCGCACAAATAGAGAAGAAAGGTAGAGTTAGTGGAGTTTTGTCATTTTTTATTAGTTTTAGGATTATTTTATTAGGTAGTGGAATTTTAGGTGTCATGTTTTAGGTTGTCTTAGGCTAGGTGTCAAGCTTAGGCTTAGTTAGATGTCATCATCCTCCATGTGTCATGACATGTGTCCCATTGTGACACGTGTCATTCACATGTGTTGCCGCGCGTTGTCCCGTTGTTACTCCCAGGTGTTTTCTTCTGCACTTTCCTGCGTAATCCACTGCCAGAAATATTTTCTGTAGTATTTTTAGGCCATCCCTAAAAGCCTATTATACTCAAGTCTCCGCCTAACTTTGATATGCTAAACCTGCATTAATTAATTAATTAATCAATTAATTGCTAGGTTAGCATTTCGTAGCGTTCGGGACCCGTTCTTACACGTTTTTGCACTTTCTGAGCTCATTCCAAGGTCAAATTGTCTTAAATTTGGATCATGGCTTCCTCAACCCATAAAGAACATAATTAAGCCCTTTTCCCTTTCAAACCTGCAAACAGAGACGGATACTGCTGGCGCATCTATGCTTCTCACTCCCATGTTGAGTCTCCAGTTGTTGGGTCCCACTCAACCCTCACCAGGGGAATCTGCTTGCCGCGAAGCTCCTTGATCCTTCTATCCACTATCCGAATGAGTAAAGCCTCGTATTTAAGGTTCTCTCTTAGCTGGATTGATTTGGGCTCTAACACATGTGATTGATCAGGGTAGTACTTTCGAAGCTGGGATACATGAAAGACGTCATGTAGATTTGACAAATTAGGCGGTAAGGCTATTTGGTAAGCTACTGGACCAATTCGGCGAAGAATCTGAAATGGTCCAATGAATCAGGGTGTAAGCTTTCTGGATTGAATTGCCCTGCCAACGCCAATCCTTGAAGCAACTCTCACAAACACGTGCTCACCCTCCTAGAACTCTAAGGGTCTCCTCCATCTATCAGCATAGCTTTTTTACCTATCCCTTGCGGCCTTCATCTTTTCTCGGATCAACCTAACCGGTTCCGTTGTCTGCTGCACCAACTCAGGACCTAACAACTAATTTTCCCCAATCTCAAACTAGCATAACGGAGTCCTGCATTTCCTCCTGTAAAAAGCTTCATACAGCGTCATCCCGATACTTGAATGGTAACTGTTGTTATAGGTAAACTCAATCAAAGAAAGATACTCGTCCCAACTCCCTATGTGTTCCAACACACATGCTCTTAACAGATCTTACAATGATTGAATCGTCCGTTCTGACTGACCATCCATTTGTGGATGATAAGCAAAACTTAACCTTAACTTAGTTCCCAACGCACTGTTTAGACTTCTCCAAAACTTGGAAGTGTGGATGATAAGCAGAACTCAACCTTAACTTAGTTCCCAACACACCGTTTAGACTTCTCTAAAACCTGGAAGTAAACCTGGGGTCTCGGTCCGAGATAATACTTGAAGGCACACCATGCAGCTTCAGCACCTCCCTGGTATAAATCTGAGTCAATTTTTCCAGAGAATAGTTCTGGTTTATAGGTAGGAAATGAACACATTCGTCAACCTATCTATGATGACCCAAATTGCATCACACCTCTTCTGAGTCCTTGGTAACCAAGAAACAAAGTCCATTGCAATACTGTTCCACTTCCACTCCGGGACATCTAATGATTGCAACAATCTCGCTGGCTTCTAGTGTTCAACCTTCGCCTTTTGACACACCAAGCAGGATAGGACATAGGTTGCCACTTCCTTCTTCATCCCTGGCCACCAGAATAGTATCTTCAGATCTTGATACATCTTGGTAGCTCCCGGATGAAAACTCAGCTTACTCTTGTGTGCTTCTCCTGGGATCATATTCCTAACTTCACTATTCGCAGGCAGACAGACCCGATCACCATACCTAACAAGACCATCAGCACCCCTTCTGAACTCAAACGTCTCGCCTTCCTTTATCAGCCGGTTCACCTCCTTAAGGTACTCATCCTCAGCTTGCCTTCTCCAAAGCAGATTCAGGAAATCGCTAGTAACCTTGATCATCCTAAGATTCAGCCTATCCCCAACGATTTCCATGTAAAGATTCAGATCCCTAAACTGCTCTAGCAACTGAAGCTCCCTTACCATCATTACAGATACGTGTAGGGACTTTGAGACGACCCCACTTACGCATTATTAACTATGACTTAGCGATACATATTACGCGCTTATTAAAACAGACAAGGCAAGCGATAAAACATAAGCACATATGAAACATACATCAGAGTAAACGCAACAGAAAAGATAAACACATATACATGTAGTACTGAAATGTACGTGGTTGCCCCATTAGTAGGGCTAGGTACATATACATATATAAATACATCGGAAACTGAAAATAAAAGAAAGTACATCAAGGACCTCCAAAACTCTCAAAACACACTCACCGGCACTCCCCTCCCACTCTAAAAAAATACATTAAAATATCTCACCACATGGGCCTAGGGCGACGCACTGGCAGCAACTAACTCACTCTAGTGCGAGTGTCCGGAGCTACCCTATCCCTCTTCGTGAGTACGTCTGTAAACCCGCATATGCTCATACTCGGACGAGGAACTCGACACAACAATCCGGCGCCTGCGGTATGTCCTTAGATATTGCTTTGTTCGCCTCCACTGGCCTTTGTAGACAAAGCCCCGCCTGCTGGATACAGCTGATGACTGTGGCGCAACCCACCTGTAGTCCTGCTCCCTCTGCCTCGGTGGATGCCACATATGTGGGAAGGGAAGAAACTGAATCACACGGTAAGGTCCAATGACGTCCTCATACGGTGGCATAACGATCCTAAATATCAAGTTCACTAGTCCTATATACACCATCAAAAAGGTCGAGGGGTCCGCCCGCTATCCCCTCTCGTCATGGTAGACTATCTCGATGTCACCTAGCACTGACATCCGCAGTGCCCCGGTGATGAATGGGTGAAGCCTCGGGTCCATCCTGGTACTCTGCTGCCTCGTCGTCTACTCGCAGATCGAACAACATGGCACACAAGAAAAGCAAGGAGGTAAGATATACAACACATCAATGCAAAGGGATGATGCAAAGCAGTAAATATAGCAAACAAAACCATCTCCCAGTGTCTCGACACCACGGTCGTTTCCTAGCTAGATGTACACGTACGTACTCTTTCTATGCATGTTGGCCGGTACTAAACGTCCTCCTAAGGACAACATCATACGTCTGCTCATCGGACAAGTTGGTTTTTTTCCGGTAATCTATTCCGCTTATCGTGACCCATAAGAGTGCATCACCGCTCAACTGTCCCGGACAAGAGGGTTATCTGGGCCTCCTCGGAAGATCCACCAGCAACCGGAAAGACGTTCCAAGGACTACCACGACACGATAGGAGTTACCATACCGGTCTCATGTGGCCACACCTGTGTCCAGTATATCCTCGAGGTCTCTCAGACCTTCCCTTCTATTTTCCACACCTGCACTCGGTGCACCAACCTCGTGTGCCTCCTGACATATGGCTTGCCATTTGGCATCATATGCAAATGCTATGCATGTCATCCATCTCTCTTGAGCTGATATCGAACCATATGTAAACTCGTTCCTCAACATCACGAGCTCCAAGATCCACTTTAACCATGTGAGCTCCAAGCTTCCATCATAACCTCACGATCTCCAAGCTCCAACTATAACCTCGAAACTCGACTACTGGCTCAAAGTCCACAACAGGTCAAAGCCCTAATCATATTAAACCTCCCAGTTCTCATGCATACACATGCATTTCAAGTAAATGCAGTAGTTCATTATCATCATGCTCAATAAAGCTGTAAACATCTCAACAAACCAACATGTTATCACAGTCATCATATCATGCATATATTGCAAATACCACAGTTAGTAGATACGCACATAGCACACATCACCAAGCATCACAAATCTGCAAACCTAGGGTATCAAACATAGTAGAGCGAACCAAAGTAGGCTAAGCCTAGGGTTTAGGTACTTTCTCAGGACTCAACCTCATGTAGGGTTTAGGGTTCCCCTACACAACATAAAACATACAACAAAGCTATATAGACTACTCTTGCCTCCTCGACGTGTGTAACTCTTTCTGCACACCTGAACACTTCTGCACGTACTTCCGTGTAACTCCAACCGCAGCTCCGCAACCAGCAACGTACACGCTTTCCCACAACATCAACACCTTGCTCCTCACACTACCAAGGATACCCCTGGCATGTACATTGGGCCAACAATCACCCCGAGTACACGAACGAGGTCCAGAAAAACCAGAAACTCGAAAACGATAATGAAACCAACAATGAACAATTACACAACAAGGGATTCATGGATCCAGCGTCAAAAAATAGGAAGAACTCACCAACAATGGTTGCTCTTCACAGCTTCCCCCAAAGACGAGTCCTCGTGCTACTCCTCGAACGATTACCCAGGCAAAAACACTTGTAAAACCCTAATGTGTTAGCAAAACATCATTAGGTTGGAGTAGGAGTAAGAAAAGACTAGGAACCAAGAGAAATACCAAAAAGAACTTAGGGTCGACGATATCGGCACCTAGGCTTACCTCAACGAAGCTTGAAACCTTGACCGCACCCTAAGCAAATCCGAAGCTACGATCACGAACGTGTAGTCGGAATAGGGTTTCAACGAACAATCGAAGTAGAAACCAACCAAGAACCTCAAGAATCACTCTCTGGACTTTGGAGAACTCAGAGAACAAGAAGAAGCTTGAGAGTTTTGTTGGTTGAAAACATGTTAATGTGCTAGTGTACACATACGTAACAAGTAATAAAATGATAAGAGAGATCGTTCTCACGAGGATTTAATGGTACTTAGTTTGCAAGATTAAACTAATTGTTCTAAATAGTTAAGATCTCAAAAAGGTGACAAGTAATTGTTGTGTGTGTGATCTAGTAACAAGATTCAAGACAAACAATAAAGCAAGTAAATAAGGTTGGTGAAAAGATATGGTAAGACAACTATAGGTATGACTTCTTTGTAACTCCAAACTAGTGTCAGTTATGCTTTGGGATATGCTGCAGCATCTGTCTCCAGGAAATTAAAGAAATGTTTTCCAACACAAATAAGATAAGGTTCATTAAATGTTCATATTCCTATGCTCATATTAATTACACCCTCTTCAAATTAAGCACGTTCCAACTAGCCTAAGGACTTGAAGATTATTTCTAATTCATTCAACGTTACTAAATTTCCAATTAGCAACTTAATCCTTATCTTTTAATCAAGTCCACTTACATTACCTTTCCAAGTTTCAGCAAGCTCAAGTTCTAAATAAGCTGATCAGACTTAAAGAGAACACATATAAAATAGCTTAAAAGAAAATGTGTAACAGCTTGCTTTTCACCCCTATTTTTTTATGTGTTAATCCTTTCTTATAGATGTTTGCATATGTTGTTTATGCTTGTTTTTGTGTGCATAAGTTCATAGTTGAAGTAGTTCAGCCTTTAGGATAGTCGATCCATTCGAGTCCAAGTAACCTGTTTCACGATTTTTGCCATATCTTGAGTTCTAGACATCCGATTGAAGTGATCTTGGATGCGTTGGAAAACTTAGAGAATTATCTCAAAGTATTATTCATGTGTCAAGGCCAAAAACACGTTTTAAAGGGAAAATGGATTTGGGAAATCGATTTCCAGATGAAGAAATCGATTCCAGCAAGTGGAAATCGATTTCTAAAAGCCAAAATCGATTTCTTTTATAAGAAAATCTATTTGGTCAATGGAAAATCGATTTCCATAGTTGTGGAATCGATTCCCATGCTTGTCAAAGCTTGTGTATACGCGTTTTAAAGATGTTTGTGTTATGGGGCTATGCTGTGTACGGCCCTTCGCCCTAAAATATCCCTAACAGTTATATATATATATATATATATATATATATATATATATATATATATATATATTGTGTATGACTTAAACCTAGCCTTTACACTCTATTAGTCTCACAAGTTGCCTATTTTCATTCCTAGGAGCTCTCACTGAACTCTTGCTCTAGAAAACCCAAAAGACGAATCCTGTTTTTGTGTTCTTCGTCAAGAACACGCCTTTGCTTGGCAAGTCTATCCCTGCTGCTAGAGTTAATCTTCCTAAGTTAGAAACCAAGGTGAGTTATCTAATCCTAGAGTTGGTTACCTTTCAATCCTTAACTTAAAGATCGACTCTGCTTTCCAGTGCTACGATCATGATCAAGTGTTGAACTCGTAAGGAGGAACCGTAGCGGAACTTCTCTCTATTCTCTTTCCCTTAGGTTGTGAATCGTCATACCAGGTATGGGGGGAGAAATTGGTCGTGAATATGTGGGTTTTGGGATGGGTTAAGATGAAGGGGTTAACCCATGACCCCTATGTATGCCTGCATATGCCTATGAATGTTGTTATGATGTTTTCTAGCTATGAGTATTGATTGATGAATAATTTGGTGCTATAACATGTTTATAATTATGAGTTCATGATTTATATGATTGTTGATGAGTTGATGATGATGAGCATGTTGTTTATGCCATGATATGGTGTTTTGTTAACCTTATGCTATAAGAACATATATAGTTATAGGGTGAAAATAAATAGGCGATGTGAGATTGATGACCAAGGATTAGTTTGAGAATACTTAGGTTATGATTTATGATGTTAGGCCAATCAAATTGTGATAAATAGCTTAGGCTTGAATGATATATCAATTAGAGAACGTAGAATGGTTCGATAGTGCAGAAAACTAGTTTCTGCATGATCTAACACCCAGAAATCGATTTCCAGCACTTGGAAATCGATTTGAACACCCCAAAATCGATTTCCATAGTGTGGAAATCGATTTGGCCTTGTGGAAATCGATTCCCATCATGGGGAAATCGATTTAGGACTTCTAGAATCGATTTTCGCGCGTTCGGAAGTAGTTTTGACCCTGATGCTTGATGGATAGTGTTATGTAGGCTTGATATGATCTAAGGACTTTAGGTTACCCTTATGAGCTTAAGAACACTTGATTTTTGATCTTAATTAACACTAGGATGTAACCTCATGGTTTAAAATAGAATGAGTTAGAGAAGAACGTCATAAAATAATAAACATAATAACGAAGATGTTGTTAATAATGGTAACGATGGGTTATCATTGTGATGTTGTTAATGATCATCGTGGATGGTCACAGTTAATAATCAATGTGATTGATTATGGTGGTGGATGGTTGGCATGTGTTTTCATATTGATGAACATTACACGCATCATATGTTGGAGTTGATATGTTGGGTCGAAAGTAAACGATGAGTCGCGATAGTGGAGGCCATGATGGGTGTTAACTTGGCCTTGCGGGTACATTTGGTATGGAAGTTCCAGGTGACATAGGCTAGCTACCTATTGTCGGAGTGACCTAATGAATAAGCTTGAGTACCCTGACTAGCCACTATACGTTATCAGGATTGGTGAGAGTGTTCGGGGATGGTCCATGGTCTGACATATCATCCACGTTGATAACCGGACATGTACTCCTAATCATCTTTCCAGAGTTAGAGTTGTTAGCCACATGCATACGAAGTAGTGATGTTGCATTCGCATTGACATGCATTTTTGATATATATATATATATATTGATTATATCTGTGTTGATTGATGTATGTTGTATGTCATCTTAATTACTATTCCATTCTGTCTACATATATTTATGATCGTGTTTCTCACCCCTATCTTTTGTTGTGCTTGTGCATATGATGTTGTATGTGCAGAGGAGGGAGAGCATGCTGACGAGGAGTGATCCAGTGGAGATCTCTCTTAGTAGTAGTAGTAGTTAGGATTTACGTTCAGTTGTTTAGTTTTATTCCGATGTATTATCGGTATATGTATACCAGCTCTGATATGTGACATCGGGATTTGGGTTATTTTTATTATTTATGTTTTCCACAGTTTGTTTTTAAAGGATTTTGATTATTTCAGATTCCTAATTTTTACGTTATAGATGATGTGATGCACATTACCCACTTTTTTATTTTAATTGTTATATTATTCGTAAAGACACGTATGATTTTATTTATGTTTTATTATATGCGGGATAGTGGGTGTCACAGAATGCATCAACATATTTTCAACATAACTTCAACTAGAATTTCATTACAAATTCATCATACCCATAGCTACAGCAAGTTTAGCTCATGATGAGCTTACAAACACTAAGAGAAAAATGTAAAATTGAGAATGAGTTCATTACAAAGAAAATAACAAAATGGGAGGCAAAAATGGAGGAGGCGCAGCTGCCGCGCTTGCAATAAAGTTATCTGATGATGAAGATAAGGGACTGTTCGCTTTTTAGGGTAAAATCCCCTTTCCTCTCTCCTCCACTTTTGGGCCCAAAAAGGTCAGTACACTTTTGTCCTTGCCCAAATCCCTAATACAGCAGCGGTAGAGTCACAAGCCACGTGTAAGCTCGCTGCCAATCCTCTTAGGACACATCATCAGGAGAGAGAAAATTGTAAGTTCTTGTCCTTCAAGGGGCACCCTCTGACTAGGAATGCTACAGCATATTCCGGAGCATTATTTCCATTTCAGCACTTAGTAAGCCAGAACCTATAGTGCATCAGAGACACGCTTTAAAGCTCCAAAACTAATCAAAATAGTAAATTCTTCCTAACAACATATAAAAACTCTAAACTACTCATTAATACTTACATCCTAAACACAAATCACTCAAAGACAACCAAAATTCAAGCTAGGAAGGTATAGATAACTCTCATTTCCAAGAGTTATATCCCCCCAAACTTGAATAATTACTTGTCCTCAAGTGATGCCAAGAGAGATAGAAAAACACACAAAAGAAAAGCTTAAAGAAAACTAACACACTAGCCTTACCACACAAATGACATTGACTCAAACAGATATATCACTAAGTCAGACCCACTGCTTAAACCTCTCACAAAATCAACAATCATGCATCACAATCAAGTGGATTTTTTTTGGCTTCAGTCCTTAACAACAAAAGGGCAACACGCTGTAGCTTTTCACTCTCAGAACTATATGTTCTTTTTCACTCATAGCAGCATTGGCAGTCATCATTCACATGCATCTCTCTCTAAGCTTGACAAGCTTCTAACTATACTTAACACAAATCATGCAACATACAACTAGAGGACTTAATTAGGTTAAAATGGGGATTAGGTTAAGGTGGGAAAAGCATTTGGGGGAGTGGCTGACACTAGGTGGAGTTTAGCTATGTTTTTCCTTCTTTCCACAACCCAAAACAGATTTTTACACCCAGGGGTGCTGACTTCCTCTTTTAATCTTGCTTCCTTTCCTTATTTTTCTTTTTATGCGGTCAGAGAACAGTTTCCAATATTTAAGGGCCTTTTTGCCTTGATACAGTCCTCTTTATATATATATGACACATTGCTATTATCAGCAAAGGTCATTCCTTTTTACACAATCAGTTGTTGAGCACCCCCAAACTTGAACCATAACATCGTCACTTGGAAAGCAAAGCCTCTACTCCAACTAGATGGGACAATTGGTTTTTCAGGGAGAGGCTGATAATGTGGTTGCAGCAGCAGAATAAAGGGCTGACGATTCAAGGGGGTTAACACAATGGAAATCACAGTAGGGTTGGCTAAGAGGCTTTTAAACAAGGGACAAAAAAAATAAAAACAATTGTGCCTCTAGCTAGGGTGTGTACTGCAAAGATGTGTCAACATGCATTAGAACCAAGTCAAACTCAGCAAAATTATGCACTAGAATGGTACACAATCAACAAAACCAACTACTGTTTGGGCTCAAATCTCACAGGTTAACAGAGTGCTGCTGCAAGTGCTTTAAGCATGTTAAAAACCAAGTCAATCAAGTACACTCAAAAGATTTTTGCATTTGTGTGAATATGTGTTCAGTCTAAACAGTGGGTCCAAAAACTTTATGTTCATTAAATTTTTCAAAAGATACCCCATGATGGGGGCAAGTTGTACATGGCATAAGCAGAGAACACCCAAAACAAACTATCAACATAAAGAGAAAACAAAAGGTGGGTCAAAGTCCGCTGACCCTAAATAACATTTCAACAACTAAAATTTAAACTAAGATGGTCCTAGTGACCGCAGTACATCAGCAACTGAAAGCAGATAATTTGGACAATGAAAAAGAGGAGGTAGAGCAACAGGGAAGTCCTGGTTGATTGCTGCAGCAATTGCATCGTAAGAACAGGTCATAGGTTTCTCTTTCTGGAGCTCCTCCTCGTGCTCCCAGACTTAGCCAAATCCTTCAGTTTGAGGGGAGCAAAGGACTCTCCTCCCCCTGTTACTTCTAGCTCAGGTTCCTTAACTTGGTCTTGCTTACTATCTTTTCCCTCTTCCTCCTCCTTTTCTAATGCTACAGCAAATTCAGACTGACCCTTGCCTCCCTCATATGTTTTCAATTTTTTAGTAGAGGAGGGAGTTTCTTGTTCCGATTTTTCCTCAGAGGTGGGGTAATCTGCAGCTATCTTCTCAACAAAGTCCTCATAGGGCACTCTATCTTTTCTGCGCGGTTGCTTTTTGGATGTTAGAGGTGGAAGAGCAGGTCTTTCTTGCTCCACTTGTAACACCCCCTTGGGCATTACATATTGAACACATGCGAAATTAAATTTAAAAGAGAATTGCTGGTTGCTTTCGGAAAATAATAATTTACTTTAAATCAGAAAACGCGAGTGTAAAAATTTTCTGCATAATACTTCAGAAACGTGATACACACATCACAATAATAAAATCACATTATACTCGACAAAACACATAAACCGGGTTTGTTCATAAACCATTTCACCATCACATATAAGCTTTCCTGAAATTGTTTTTCATACCGAAGTTCCAAACTATACAGAGGTTTTCAAAACCACATATACCGACTTTCTCAATTTAAACATTGAAAATCCTAAGAGCTGGTTCGATAAAAGAACTCTACGGACGATAGAGCCTACTACCTAGTATACATCGTACCAATGAGACTAGGTCTCGTCGTCAATAGTCCACATATCTTCGTCGTCGGCATCGAGAAACCAAATGACCGTGGAGAAGCATTTGTACACTTATCCAAAAACACAACAGGGTGTCCAACATGTACAAGCAAGGGTGAGTAACCAATATATGGATTTAAACACGATAATTACATGCACGACACATAAAACAACATATGAACATATGTAGTACCAACACAGCACAGTAGCAAAAGTAAAAACGGGACGACGTACCAAGTAATAACATACTTAACATTCATACCATAAATCTCAATATATCCTGTTAATCAATTAGCAGTATAATATAAGGCATCCTCGAAAACAGAATAGTGATGTACAACAAGTACATGTAATCATCAACAACCATGCAATGCAATGCGATGTACATGACTCAATGCCATATGCCACAAGGGTAAAACTTTGACCCCTATTCCATGGAGCTAACAAAATGTCGGAGAGAGTGAATGGGAGGACATGTTTCGTGTGTGCCAACCATGGGCAAGATGCTACAACATTCGTAACGTGCACGTATCTGGCTTTACGGAAACACTCTCGACTAAACATGAAAAGTATGACATCTAATAGAGGATATCAGTGTATTGCTCGGAGTCGCCACGACATAGAAGAATCACCAACTGGTCTCATGTCAGCCTTTCCAACCCTGATACCTCCAAAGACCATTTAAGATCGTCACCGTAAGATTCGTACCAGCATCTGGGTGTAAGCTCAACTCCTAGGCTCAAGGCCTTACAACTCATGCAATAAAATGCCAATGCTTACACAAAGCAGATGCGATAAAGCAATGTCTATCCACCGGATAAACCTCAAGGATCTCTAAGGTTCTCTTACTTAGGAACTATACGCGTCTTTGTATTATAAAACTTTTATCCACCGGATAAATCTCGTGATCCCTCCGGGATCGAGTCATCATAAGAATGAAACAATTGAACGATTTTTCTTGGATCCGGACCACCGGTCCGTTATCGAGCTACTATTTTAAAACCCAAAACGTTTCATATTTGTGTTTGTGTCTTATGAATTATATCTCAAGTCTTAAGTGTTATGAAGAAGGAATGAGAATCCTCTTATATAAGTCCTCGATCCTTTCTAAGATATTATCTCCTTGAGTTTCAAGTAATGAAAAGAGTATTGATTCACTTAAGTCTTATGAAGTCATTGATGAACTAAGTCTTCAATGGTATAGTGCATGGTCTTGTTCCACCATATACTATACTTAATTATTTATTTTCTTTTGCTCTAAGTTAATTACTTAACTTAGGTTTTCATGCGTAAAACTTTACGATTTGAGTTGAAAACTCATTTGATTTAAAAGAACTTTGTTACTTGCTTGAGGTAAAGTACCTTAACCAATTTGAAAAGGTTTTTCTTTACTAACTTAGTGTAAAACCGTGATCTAAGTTAGCGTGAAAGAAAATGAAATTTCATTTGGTTGTCGAACTATGATTCAATTAAATGTACATTTTAGGACAAAGTCCTCTTTATATTTTGAAGATAGAATGTTAACTTAGTTTTAAAATGAAGGTGATATCCCTTTAAAACCTAAGGTAACTTCCTCCTACTTTTTATTCTATGAAATCACTTTCATCATTTTACTTTTAAAACACTCAGCTAATTGGATAAACTAGGACTAAAGTAAAAATACATTTTCACCTTGGTAAAACATTTGAAGGTGAAAACTCTATTTGATCTTTGGATCAAAATCACTTCTTATTTTGTTTTGAAGTATAAGTTACCAAAACATTTTCTAACTTTCCAAACACATTGAATGTTCAAGAACAACTCATGTTCTTCCTTTTTCTTAAGGTCAAGGCCGAATACTCCCACACATGGGATGTGAAGATTTTGCTTCACTAACTAGTCAAGTAATAATAGCTCAAAAGCTCACAATATTATGATGAACAATAATCATACATCATTCAACCATAAACAAGCATAAAAATCCTTACTTGATCTAGAGATCAAAGTATGGTTTTCAACATACATGAAAACACTTTTCCATCCAAGCATACATCATCACAAACATATACTAGGCATAGAACATTATTATAATCACAACGAAGCTCAAACAGAGCTACACAGATCAATCACGGATAACAAATAGTTATCGGCAACATCCCTCAGGCGAACTCCCCTTACCTCTTGAAGTTTTCCTCTGGGCAAAAATTGGCCCGCGAATTCTCCTGATTCCTGGTCCGATTACTCAACCACAACTACATACACACAATCAATCCAAACACCAATACTACACAACACAAATTTCCCTATTTTTCTTGCTTTAGGGTTCGGCCATGTTGCTAATTGGTTAGAGATGTCTAAAAATTTCTATCTCTTGGGTGAAGGATCTATAGGTACTCCTAACATCAAAACAAGTCTCTACACTCAAACTTGAATAAAAAATTCTTGTTTTCCCCAAATGGTGGTTTCGTCCACCCATTAATAAACTAGGCTAAGGAAGTTTTTTGATCACATACTCTTGGATTCAAGACTCTCTAGGTGTGATAGAACCTAATCACTAGTTCTTGGACAAAAATTTGAACAAAAACTCATGGATCCAAAGGAAAGGGGATTCGGCCCTTTATACCCATATGGGTTAGAAAACTCTTTGGTTATAAGTTCTTGGATTATGAGAGAGGGCAATGAAACTAGCTCATAGAAATTGGTTTGACATTAAAAGGATTTTTCTACAGTTTCTTATGAATTTATGAAGTTTAGGGTCATAAACTTGATCATGGAGAAAACTACAAGATTCAATGGAGAAAAAGTGGAGATTGAGAGGTTAATAATGAAGTTCATACGTCCTTGGTGATAAGGATAAGCAAGTAATCAACTTTGTTTACCAAAATTCTTAAATATTTCTTAAGAACAGTGAAGAGAAAGTAAAGGAAAGAAAATGGAGTTGGAGAAGAAAATGGAGAAGTGTCTCCATGAAGGTCGGCGGGGCGTTAGGTTATGAAGAGGAAGGGCAATGATGTCCAAAATTTCTCACTTAAGGGCAATTTGGTCTTTTCACCCAATGTTAAATGGTAATTATGAAAAGGTCAGGGGCATTGTGGTCATTTCGCGTCCATATATTTTCAAACGTCATCATGACACTGGCACGCTTTCCTAGGTGATGTGACCTAATGTGACTTCATGATTATCCGTTAGCGGGTCCCGGTAAATCCATATCCAGCTCCGTTCGGCACCCGGTTTGAGAATTCGCCCAAATAGTTTATTATTATTCCGATTTTTAGTGTGCGAAACCAATTTTAGAAAAATTGTAAAGAATTCGATTCTAAGACTAACTGTCTCATTCACGAATCAAAATTAGGTCTTCTGAGTAGTAAAATACTACTGTCAGTGAAAAACGCAGATCGGGCTCCGTCTGAGTTTTTTACCCAAAATTTGACCATAACTCCCTACGATAGCATAGAGCGTAACTATGGTCTCAGATTATTTTAACTCACTCTCTAGACCCTCCAATAAAATACAAATACATAAATACTGTTTATTAACTTTAGAGAGTTTGAAAAATCGGGGCGTTACACCACTTCTTCATCTACTTCCTTTTCTTCACTACCCCCTTGTTCAGGCTGGGGGCTTGCATGCATCTTCTGTGTGCCTATGTCAATATTGGTGGTGGTGGTGGTGGTTGTTTGCTTTGGCGATGGGGTGGGCATCCCATATGATGAATGAGATTTGTTGTTGGCAGAGTGAGTGGGTACAAAAGGCTGCTTAGTGGGAGAATTTTTGGGTTCGGACTCTTGCAGCTTGGATAGGATCTGTTCTGGAAACTGAGGGATGGGGTAGAAATTCTTGCCTTGGGTAAGCTCTAAACCCTTCCGCTGCCACTGAAAATTATCATAATTGAACTGCCAGAACAGCTGCTGATGCTCCACGTGTTGCTGCAGCATAAGAGCCATTGACTCTACCTTTTTGCTCTAGCTCCTCAGAGCGATCCTGCTTCTCTAAAGGCTCTCCCTTCTTAACACCCTTAACTTTAGCAGCCTTAGTGGAGTTTGTGATGAACCGTTGAATGAGAGAGGCATCTATTCCCCCTGGGTTTCTTTCTTCTCCTTCCCCTTGATGGAACTCCACACCACTCCTCTTGCACAACTCAGTTATCAAGCAGGGGAAGATTAGTTGTCCCTTTGTGCGCATAGCACAACTTGATATTTCTTTCTCAATGATTGTCCCAACATTGATTCTCTTCCCTTTCAGAATGTAGTAGAGGAGCATCAGCCGCTCCTTCTCAACAGTTTCAGTATGAGATGTGGGGGAGAGTTTGTGCCTGAGGAAGTGATACCACACTTTTGCCAAGGGTTTCAGTTGTGACCTTGCAATTTTGTACTGGCTAGATACCCATGGAGTTCCAGCAAGTGTGAGTGCAGCCTTCATTTCATTCAACTTCTTCTCATTGACTCCTTCTAGTAAAGGCTTGTATTCAGCTTCTACCTCATTCATCTTCCATTTGAAATTTAGTGTTGCAGCAGAGAAGGAAACTTTGGTTCCACGCACCACAGAGTGCGTTTGCTCTGCACAACCAATATTGGCATAGAACTCAAGCACCCATGGTGTGCAGAAGCCAGTAGGATGAACCGCAAACCCTCTCCATTTCAGCTTGTCAATCACCGTCGCCACCTCCTCAATGAGGCCATAGTGTGGGTCTTCAGAAAGCATAAACCCATTTTCAGCATGGGGTCCCTCTTCATCGTTTCAGCATTATACTTCTGCAAGGCCTCAACATTAACAAATTTGGGATACATTTCAAATTCGTCACTGGAGGTGGGTTGGGTCTTTTTCACGGCTGTGTGTTTGACCTTAGGCATGGTGGTTGGATGGGTAAAAGGTTGAGGGTTTGGGGGAAGGCGAAGACGAAAAGGTTGAGAGATGGAAGGGTTTGTGGCTTCAATGAGTGGGAGAGTGGGAATGGTTATGAGGGGTAATTGGGAATGGAGGGGGGTATTTATCATTTGGTAGCTGATTGATGGGGTGGTTGCATGAGTAATGTGCGTGTGTTGGGCAGTGGGCTGGAGATATTGGGAAGAGAGGAGAAAATGGGAGGGAATAATTACCGCCCAATCTTATCCCTTCCACAATTTACTTCTTTTTTTTTTTTTTTTTTAAACTTTTTCAACCCCAAAAACCTTCAAGTTCCCACGTTTTTAGCTTATCCATTTGCCAACAATGTTAATGGGCCTCTAACCAATCAAGCCCAAATTGCCAACACCACCACCACTTAGCATTGCTTTGGTTCCTGCACTCACATATCTCATTTCCTTCTCCCATTATTTGGTTAGACAAAAATTAAAGCTAATTGACATGAAATTAAAATTAACTGAAAAATGAAAAACAATGAAATCTGGGCTGCCTCCCAAGAGCGCTTGGTTTAAGAGTCCTCAGCCTGACTAGAGTCCATTAGACCATCAAGAATTAACCATTATTGTGGTGGCCTATGCTCTAGCAATTGGCTCACCCCAATAATGTTTAATCCTTTAACCATTTACCTTAAAAGTTCTACTACTTGCTGCATCAAGTAGTTCCACTATTCCGTGAGGATAATCTTTAACAATTGTGAAAGGTCTAGACCACCTTGATTTGAGTTTACCAGGGAAGAGCCCTAGTCTAGAGTTAAATAGAAAAACTTGCTCTCCCACAACAAACTCCCTGTGTTGGATGTTTTTGTCATGCCATGCTTTGTCTTGGCCTTGTACACCTCTGATCCCTCATAAGAAAACATTCTTTGCTCTTTCAGTTCATTAAGCTGCAGCATCCTTGAGCCTCGAGCCTGAGCCAATCATAGTTAAGTTTTTTCGTTGCTTAGAAGGCTTTATGTTGCAGCTCAATTGGTAGATGACATGCTTTTCCATAGACCAACCTATAGGGAGACATCCCTAAAGGTGTCTTATAGGCAGTTCTGTAAGCCCATGACCAATCCTTCCTGGATGGGTTGACTACCTTCTCAAGGATCCTCTTGATTTCTCTGTTAGATAGCTCTGCCTGGCCATTTGTTTGGGGGTGATATGCTGTAGCAATTTTATGCTTCAACCCATATTTTGCTAGAGCACCCGCAAACAACTTGTTGCAAAAGTGAGTGCCCTCATCAGACATTATAGCCTGAGGTGTGCCAAATCTTGAGAAAATGTTCTTTTGTATGAATTTAGTGACCACCCTAGCATCATTTGTTGGTAATGCTGCAGCCTCAACCCATTTAGACACATAGTCAACCGCAACCAGGATATACAAATTTCCAAAGGAAGGTGGGAAGTGAGACATCTTGCCTCATTAGTAACCTAATTATCTTATCTTAGAACATGCGGAAAATTTAAAACTTCAAACATGTAGTAAATACATACAATACACTGATAGATTTAAGTACATGCATCCATAAAGTATCTCCGTTAGAGTACACAACTTAATGGCATACTGCCTAGACAATGACTACTAAGCGAAGAATGCATAAGAAGTCATACCAAAACGACTAATAAAACATACTATCTCTCGTACCAACCCACCTCACCAAAATACATCAAAATATAAATGTAACGCCCCACTTTAGGGGTCACGATTATTTAACACACGACGAACGAAAAGCAAAAAAATATATTAACATATAAAGAGCTTATTGAAAATATGGGTTTTTTTTTTATTTTTTTTATTATACTCAAGTTTCGAAAACATATAAGGATGCTTGTACTCATAAGAATAAATATACGTAATCATAAACAACATTGAAACAAATAAAAGCTTCCCATTATACATATATATAAAACTCACAGTTTTCAACATCTGACTACAAAAGAAAGTAACCAACATACAGACAACACAACCTACACTACTAGAAGACGCAGCTCCTCAACATAAAGGGGAAGGGGGTATGTAAAAGTACAGACGCTGGGAAAAACACTAGACACTGGCCAAAAATTGACACTGCACTACTCATCAGAGTAGTACTGCTCTGGGCCCTCCTCCTCCTCCTTGTCCTCCTCCATGGCCTCCTCCTCCTCATCCTCATCCTCCAAGGCCTGCATGTCATATCCACTCATGATCTGTTCCGCATACCGGAGCATCTCCTCATCAGTCCTTATCCACCACCCATCCTGACTCGCACTGGTAGGGGCTACCTCAGGAACGTCCTCCGGCACATATTCGGGTACTTCCTCTTGCTCCTCCTCCTCCATCTCCTCATTGTCACGCGAGAGGATAATAAGGGGAGTAGAAAAGGATTCCCTGGTATGAGCTGGTGTGATCTTGCGAGCAGTCATCCTCCAATTCGCCCGCTGACGAGGAATCTGAGGATGTAGCTTGGAAGGCCCATAGGTAGGCCCTAGGGACGGGACAATAGGGACAGAAGGGCCGGCAGCAGATACAGGTACGACGGAAGTAGATGGTGCAGTAGGTGGAGGTGGCATGGAAGCAGGGTCGACGTACACGTCCTTGGGCTCCTTCCGGTGAACTGCAGGATGCGTACTAGGCAGTCGTGGACGATCAACAGGTAGTGGTGGTGGCTAGGTGATCCCTGAGCTACCCTCACCACTAATCCGTAAGATGCAAACTCTCTTGGACAGGCTCGTCATAGAGAAAGGTAACTCCCTCCTACTCGTGAACGTATCGTACATAAATCACAAGGATATTATGTTTACCTCTTGAAGTGTAGCTTTACCACGAACACTGTGAGCACGTCAGCAGCATTGGTAAATCACGAACATTGCTATGGTGTGAATGACAATTTGATCTACATAGCTACAGAGCAGCAGATCCGAGGAACACTGCTGCTATCACCACAATGGGAGAGGTTCTTCTCTATCACCAGTATTACAAAATAGCAATACCTCTACCCAGTACACGCGATCAAACCAACTTAGATATAGCGTAGTGCTAGCTATCAGGATTGGGAGAGGCACGACACATAGAGAGAGAAAAGAGGGCGTGCCTGTCAAGGGTGTACAACGGCCGTTATGAGTGCTCTGTGTTATGTGTACCTTATGTGATGTGCACAGCTTACTACTAGCTGTCACTCACTGAACCTAACCCAGTTGGGCTACTGTACGCTACAGGCCCAATGTTTAATTATTAATTAAATCATATTTAATTAATTAGTTAAACTGATCCCATTTTAATTAGTTAATTAAATCATATTTAATTAATCAATGAAATTAATTCCCTGAACATTTGCTTTATGCGTGTGACCCTATAGGTTCTCAATTAATTGGCAATAATATTAATTATTATTAATCATATTAATAATCAATTAATATTATAAACAATGAGCGGCATCTAGCAATACATCATTGCTACCCAATTAATTAGAATATTGGTGATACAATTAAAACCTTATTGTAACCATATATAATGTGCAGTCAACGTCCTTTCGTCTCAATGTCTTAATTGAACACAAGACATAAATGTGTCATCCTTGTTAAGTTCAATTATTTATTTCTTGATCTAGAAATTGACGTACGATCATGTAGGCCCAATATATCAAATTATCCAACTTAGCATGACCATGCATTTCTACGCCGTATATCATCAAGAGGCCTATAGACATTACCCTTGTTATGTAGGAAGGACGAATCCTATCTACATCACTCACATTCCTCAACATGTTTCATTGTAGGCCCAATAACTATCTTTATAGTTGTCTTGTTACAGACAACGTTTAATAGTATTAAAGCGTACAACTACATATGTTAGGAATCGTAGTGACTTCAAGTCGAAGGACTACTTCACTATGGTCACTATGAGAATCGCTTATGAGACTTACACAACTATTATGCAACGTTCTTATAGCGGGTCACTCCAGTATAAATATTCCACTAATATTTATACCTATATGAAGACTTGATATCTTATATTTATGACCCGTGAAATGTGGTTATCAGTACACTCACGTAACAGTCTCAATGTATTATTATTGTCCTTATTAATGATAATACTTGACTATGGATATTTAATAATAGTGTTCTATAGTTTAATGGCATCTCACGGTCAAGTCATACTTGACGTTCCATTAAATTAACTACTTATTCTAAGGACTTTATTATGCTATAAATATGATCATCAAATATAACATAATAAATAAATGCCTTATACATATACCATATATATGATCAAAGTCATGATACAAATGATTATCTATTCAAAATAGATTGGCCACTAGGGCTTACCCCAAAAATCTCCCAGTAGCATTAGGGCCAATCGGGCATCAATATAACACCCATCAGTCTAGTGTGGGTGTCATGCTACCACTGAGAAAGAGACTCCAATAGTGGATTGTTTAGTGTTGTCATTCTGCATATCTTCACATCTCCTCTATTGATCATCTATCGAATGAGATGGAAGCACCTAAGTATATGTTCGGATCACTTGTGAGATCATGTTTCCTTAGCTTACGCGATTACTCCATCATTATCGCAATGAGATCAATGGATTTGGCAAAGTTAGGAACTTCGATTAGTTCATAAATGAACTTCCTGATCCAAACGACCTTTAAATTTATATTTAAGGCAATTACATCTGTAGCTTTCTGTACATTTTCACATCTCCTCTATCAATCATCCATTGGATGAGATGGAAGCACGTAAGTATATGTTCGAATCACTGGTGAGATCATGTTTCCTTAGCTTACCCGATTACTCCATCATCATCGCAACGAGATCAATGGAGTTCGCAAAGTTAGGAACTTCTATTAGTTCATAAATGAACTTTCTGATCCAAACGGCCTCTAAATCTATATTTAAGGCAACTATATATACTCGGCCTATGTTATAAAAATCAGCAACTGTCTCACGCTTGGAACCTTTTCAAGCTCACAGTGCCACCATTAAGGCACAACACAAAACCAGACTGTGATCTAAAGTTATCCTTATCGGTTTGGAAGCTAGCATAAGTGTAACCCATTACAATGAGCTCCTCCTCACCATTTCAGATCAAGAATGAATCCTTAGTTCTTCTCATGTACTTAAGGATATTCTTGACTTCGGTCTAGTGACCTTCACTGGGATTGGATTGGTACCTTCTCATCATGCTCGAAGCATACGAGATATCTGTTCGAGTACATATCATGGCATACATAACAGATTCAATTGCCGAAGCATATAGAATCTTATTCATATGTTCTCTCTACATCTGATGTAACAGGGATTGTCCCATGGACAGGTATATGCCACGTGACACAGGCAAGATACCCTTTTGGAATCATGCATATTTAAAGCGCCCAAGCACTTTGTCAATTTATGTATCTTTGACTAAGGTGATGACAACCAAATTAGTGGGTTGCCTTGTTGATGATCTTAGGTTGAATTATCAAGCACAATTGGTTAGACTACCAATGAAACTTAGGAAAACAAGTAGTGTTCAATTCAAGAAAGAAAGAAAACAAGAAAATGGATGAAGATGAGGAAGGGGAGAGGCGCCACAAATCCAAGGGGATTTGATAAGCCTAGTGAGACAATACCCTCACAATTGGATTCAATCCAAAATCAACTACTTAGTTCCCTTTTCCATTCATCATACTCGAATTTATAGGAGATGGGGCTGCATAGAATATGCATACAAAGGGTCATCACTAGATGACAAAACCCCATTCATGAACATCCCACTAAGTGGTGTAATAAAAGCTTTTACTCATCCACTAAGTGGCTAATAACTATCCTACTTGAGTGACTAATAAAAAGTGGTTCCATAACTTCTAAAGGAGTTACCTAGGCATGGAAGCCAAAGGTTGCCCTCCTAGAAGCTTCCCATTTTCGTGCAGCCTCATGAAGTGGGCTTGGTCATCATACAAACTTAGTGTAGCCCACACTTCATGGACACCAAAGTGAAGTTCCCCCAAAATTGGATCCACACAAAGTCTTTTACACTTTATTCAACTAGAAATAAAACTAGTAAATGGGCTTTGAAGAAGCTCATGCCCGTCAACATCATATGTCTTCAAGATGGATAAGACAAGTAACCAATTTGGGCTCCACTCCATCAAGACTTAAACTTGGGCTTGTTTCCATCATGGTTGTCACCACTTGGTTTAAGACTTCTTGGGCTTTCTTGATCCTAGCTCTTGTCATAGGTCCACCAAGTCCTTGTAGCTCCTTGGTTTGAGCTCCTTAGTGGGCTCACATCATCCCCTCCTTCTTTAAGTGAATTCGACCTCGAATTGAAATCTTCATCACCTACATCAAAAAGAGATAAATCAGCCACATTGAAAGTTGCACTAATTCCACCATACTCACCCGGAAGATCTATCTTATAAGCGTTATCATTGATCTTGGCAAGCACTTGGAATGGCCCATCTCCTCTTAGTTGAAGCTTGGATTTCCTTTGTGAAGGAAACCTCTCTTTTCTCATGTGCACCCAAACCCAATCTCCGGGTTCAAACACCACCTTTCTCCTCCCTTTGTTGGCTTGTCTAACATAGCTTTCAGTCCTCTTTTCAATTTGAGCCTTCACTTGCTCATGTAACTTCCTCACATATTCAGCCTTAGCCTTGCCATCTTTATGCTTTAAAAGTGAAGAGTTAGGCAATGGCAATAAATCAAGAGGAGTTAAAGGGTTAAATCCATAAACAACCTCAAAAGGAGAAAATTGGGTAGTACTATGAACAGCCCTATTATAAGCAAATTCCACATGAGGCAAAGATTCCTCCCAAGACTTAATGTTCTTTTTAATTACAGCCCTTAGAAGGGAAGACAATGTCCTGTTTACTACCTCAGTTTGCCCATCCGTTTGGGGATGGCAAGTAGTGGAGAAAAGAAGCTTTGTACCTAGTTTTCCCCATAATGTCCTCCAAAAGTGACTTAGGAACTTTGTGTCCCTATCACTAACAATACTTCTTGGAAGGCCATGAAGCCTTACAACTTCTTTAAAAAATAATTCAGCAACATGACAAGCATCATCAATCTTTTTGCATGGTATAAAATGTGCCATTTTTGAAAACCTATCCACAACCACAAAGATTGAATCCTTACCACTCCTTGTCCTAGGTAGTCCCACAACAAAATCCATTGACAAATCAATCCAAGGAAAATCAGGGATAGGCAAAGGAGTGTAAAGACCATGAGGCATCACTTTAGATTTAGACTTCTTACAAACAATGCATTTTTCACAAAACTTTTGCACATCATGTTTCATGTGTGGCCAATGAAAATGCTCATGCAACATATCTAAAGTCTTTTGGACCCCAAAATGCCCCATTAGACCCCCTTCATGCGCCTCTTTTAAAAGTAAGCCTCTTATGGAACTTTTAGGCACACATAATCTTTTTTCTTTAAAGAAAAACCCTTGCTGCCTAAAATAACCATTTTGAGCCACATGCACACATGTAGCATAGATATGGGAAAAATCTTTATCATGCTCATACAATTCCTTTATGCATTCAAGTCCAAACAATTTTGTTTCAAGGGTAGAAAGTAAAGTATACCTCCTTGAAAGTGCATCCGCCACAATGTTGGCCTTACCCTTTTTATGCTTGATGACATAGGGAAATTGCTCAAGAAACTCAACCCACTTAGCATGTCTTTTATTCAACTTCCCTTGTCCTTTCAAATACTTCAAGGACTCATGGTCACTATGGATGACAAATTCCTTGGGCAAAAGATAATGTTGCCATGTTTGCAACGCCCTCACCAAGGCATACAACTCCTTATCATAGGTGGGATAATTAAGTGCAGCACCACTTAATTTCTCACTAAAATAAGCAATTGGATGCCCTTCTTGCATCAAAACAGCTCCAACACCAATATTAGAAGCATCACATTCAATCTCAAAAGATTTAGCAAAATTAGGCAAAACAAGTATTGGTGCATGAGTAAGTTTTTCTTTAAGCTCTTGAAATGCAAGTTCTTGTTTCTTCCCCCATTTAAAAGCAACATTTTTCTTGACAATTTCATTAAGAGGTGCAGCCAACGTACTAAAGTCCCTCACAAACCTCCTATAGAAACTAGCCAAGCCATGAAAGCTCCTCACTTCACTCACATTTTTGGAGGTTGGCCAATCTTGAATGGCCTTAATTTTCTCTTTATCAACATGGACCCCTTTTGCATTTACAACAAAACCAAGGAAGATCACATGGTCCACACAAAAAGTGCATTTTTCAAAATTTGCATACAACTTCTCTTTTCTTAACACATGCAAAACAGCCCTCAAATGTTCATGATGTTCATCTAGGCTTTTGCTATATATCAAGATATCATCAAAATATACAACAACAAACTTACCCAAAAATTCTCTCAAAACATGGTTCATTAACCTCATGAAAGTACTAGGTGCATTAGTTAAACCAAAAGGCATCACCATCCATTCAGACAAACCATATTTTGTTTTGAAAGTAGTTTTCCATTCATCCCCTTCCCTTATCCTAATTTGATGGTACCCGCTCTTTAAATCAATTTTAGAAAATAAGCAAGCACCAAACAATTCATCTAACAAGTCATCAAGTCTAGGGATAGGGTGTCTATACTTGATAGTGATGTTGTTGATAGTCCTACAATCAGTGCACATCCTCCAACTCCCATCCTTTTTGGGCACTAGGATGACTGGTACAGCACATGGGCTCAAACTCTCTTTGACCCATCCCCTTTGCATCAGCTCCTCAACTTGCTTTTGTATTTCTTTAGTCTCTTGAGGGTTGCTCCTATAGGCTGGCCTATTGGGTAATGTTGCACCCGGAATGAGATTAATGTGATGTTCAATCCCCCTTAAAGGAGGTAGGCCATGTGGCACTTCCTTTGGAAACACATCACCAAATTCCTGCACAAGAGTTTCAACACCACTAGGGAAAAAGAGTTCATTAGAAGCATTAGCATTCAAACAATATTCTTTGCAATAAAGCATGTATAGGGGCTGCCTAGAAATCAAAGCCCTCTTCACCTCACTTTTTGTTGCCAAATAACTCTCTTTCTTCTCACTATTTTTCTCACTTTTTTTCTCTTCTTTTTGATCTTTATTCTTTCGGCCATCACTTTTTTTTTTCACTCTCTTTTTCTTTTTCCTCTTGCATTTTTTTCTCTCTCAATTTAAGTTGATCCTCACTTACTTCTCTTGGAGATAATGGTGTAAGAGTGACCTTGCGGTCTTGGTGCATAAAAGAGAACTTGTTTGTATATCCATCATGGTTGGCCTTTTTATCAAATTGCCAAGGCCTCCCAAGCAACATATGACTTGCCTCCATGGGTACCACATCACATAGAACGTTATCATGATACTTTCCAATGGAGAAGCAAACTTCAACTTGCTTGTTCACGGTCATCTCACCAACTTCACTAAGCCATTGGAGTTTATATGGCCGTGGATGTGGTTTAGTCACAAGATTCAATTTAGAAACCATTCTAGCACTAGCAACATTAGCACAACTCCCACCATCAATAATTAAAGAACATACCTTCCCTTGTATCATGCACCTTGTATGGAAGATATTTTCTCTTTGGCTTTCATCATGCTCTTTGACTTGGCTTCCCAAAAGTCTCCTCACCATGAGCAAATCTCCTTCCGGTACTATTTCTCCTCACTTTCATCTTCACTAGAGGCCTCGGATTGTGTTACAACTTCATCATTCCTCATTATCATCACCTTTTTACTTGGGCATTGAGATGCAATATGTCCATGACCCAAACATTTGAAGCATTTCACATCACGGTTTCTAGGTGTAGTAGAGGCTTCCATAGGTTTCTTTCCATGTGTGCTAGTCACGGCCTCCTTGGAAGTTGAGGTGCCCTCCTTCTTTGATTTGTCCTTCCAACCTGAAGGTGAAAACTTAAAAGAAGAAGAAAATTTGGACTTCTTCCTCTTAAGTTATTGTTCCACTTTGATAGCTTGTTGGACCAAATCCTCAATCTCCACATAGTTTTGAAGCTCCACTATGTCTTGAATCTCTTGATTTAATCCATGTAAGAACCGAGCTATAGTAGCCTCCCTCTCTTCATGAATGTTGGACCTAATCAAGGCCAACTCCATCTCTTTGTGGTACTCATCAACACTCTTGGATCCTTGGGTCAATCTTTGCAATTTGTTGTGAAGATCTCTATGGTAATGGGATGGCACAAATCTTCTCCTCATGACTTGTTTCATTTCGGCCCAAGTTTCAATTGGCTCCTCCTCATACCGTCTTCTTTCTTTTTGCATTTGATCCCACCAAACAAGTGCATAGTCTTTAAATTCAAGAGCGGCTACCTTCACTCTCTTCCTTTCATTGTAGTTGTTGCAATCAAACACTTGCTCCATCTTCATCTCCCACTCCAAGTAGGCTTCGGGATCATTCTTCCCATGGAAGGTAGGAACTTTGATCTTGAATCCTTCAATTCTATCTTCTCTATCACGCCTCCTTCCTCTATGTCCTCCTCCTCTAGGTCTTCCTCTTTCACTTTCATATCCACTTGACTCATCACGGGTTTGAAGGATGGCAAGTTGTCTATCATAATTTGCTTGCATTGCCTCCATTTGCCTTGTAAGGGTGCGGATTTGATTAGTCATCCTAGCTTGGAGAATTGCGGACCTTGGAGAAAGAGGTGGGCTATCATCTGCCATCACTTGGAAACAAAAGATTAAATATAACAAGAATTTTAAACTTCTCACCACACTCCCTCACGTGTTTCACTCAAAATTGTGATACACTCAATTCGGCTTTTTCCACACAATATGTAATTTTGCACTCTTGCCTTTTTCCTCTCAATATGTCCTCTTATAGTTCTTAAAGGAGTCAACCTCCAATCCACACAAAAATGTCCAAATCCAAATAGCAATATTCAACAAGACTTATCAAGAACAAAGGCAAAGCAAGACAAGGAAAAGCTTTCACAAGAATACAAACAAGAATGAAGGGAAGCTTTGTCATGAACACAATTTGCCCAAATAAGATTTTTTTTTCTATTCTTTCTCTGTTTTTTTTTTGCGCTGGTTTTGTTTTTTTTTTTGTTTACACTTCCATGAAGAGAAAAACACTTGCAAACTTGTTTTGGGGCAGAAACATAAAAGCAACGAAAATTCCCTTCAAAACAGAATCAAACTAATATTTGGATAGAAAAGAAGAAAGGTTGAATATGAAGAACAAGAAGAAAATTGAAGAACAAAACACAAAAATAATTCAACCAAACCTGAGCTTTGATACCACTTGATGACAACCAAATTAGTGGGTTGCCTTGTTGATGATCTTAGGTTGAATTATCAAGCACAATTGGTTAGACTACTAATGAAACTTAGAAAAACAAGTAGTGTTCAATTCAAGAAAGAAAGAAAACAAGAAAATGGATGACGATGAGGAAGGGGAGAGGCGCCACAAATCCAAGGGGATTTGATAAGCCTAGTGAAGATCGCCACAAAAGTCTTGGACTCTTGATAAGATCAAAGGGGGTGGCTCAATCAAGAACCTAAGAGAGACAATACCCTCACAATTGGATTCAATCCAAAATCAACTACTTAGTTCCCTTTTCCATTCATCATACTCGAATTTATAGGAGATGGGGCTACATAGAATATGCATACAAAGGGTCATCACTAGATGACAAAACCCCATTCATGAACATCCCACTAAGTGGTGTAATAAAAGCTTTTACTCATCCACTAAGTGGCTAATAACTATCCTACTTGAGTGACTAATAAAAAGTGGTTCCATAACTTCTAAAGGAGTTACCTAGGCATGCAAGCCAAAGGTTGCCCTCCTAGAAGCTTCCCATTTTCGTGCATCCTCATGAAGTGGGCTTGGTCATCATACAAACTTAGTGTAGCCCACACTTCATGGACACCAAAGTGAAGTTCCCCCAAAATTGGATCCACACAAAGTCTTTTACACTTTATTCAACTAGAAATAAAACTAGTAAATGGGCTTTGAAAAAGCTCATGCCCATCAACATCATATGTCTTCAAGATGGACAAGACAAGTAACCAATTTGGGCTCCACTCCATCAAGACTTAAACTTGGGCTTGTTTCCATCATGGTTGTCACCACTTGGTTTAAGACTTCTTGGGCTTTCTTGATCCTAGCTCTTGTCATAGGTCCACCAAGTCCTTGTAGTGCTCCTTGGTTTGAGCTCCTTAGTGGGCTCACATCATAAGGCCTAACAATTTCAGTGATCTATCTCTATAGATCCTAATTTCTAATACATAGGACGTTTCGCCTAAGTCCTTCATTGAAAAATAATTCCTTAACCATGTCTTCACATTTTGTGGTGTAGGAATATTGTTTCCATAAGTAGTATGTCATACACATACAATAAGAGAAAAATAATTATGCTCCCACTAACCTTCTTGTACACACAAGGTCCATCCTCATTCTTTGATGGGTCCAAACTGTCTTACAGTTTACATCAAAACGAAGATTCCAACTTCTGGAAGTTTGCTTTAATCCATAAATGGATGTTTGCAACTTGCAAAACCTTTCCAGCATTCTCTGAATAGACAAAACTCTTAGGTTGTGTCATGTACACATCCTCGAGAAGATTCGTGTCAAGGAATGCTGTTTTGACCTTCATTTGCCAGATCTCATAGTCATACATGCAACAATAGCAAGTAGGATCTGAATCAATGCAACTGAACAGAAGGTCGCATCATATTAAAACTATGAATTTCCTTGAAACCTTCCGCAAATAGTCGCTCCTTAAAGTTATTCACCTTCCCATCCATGTTAGTCTTCTTGTTGAATACCCACTTGCACCTTATGGGTTTTACCCCTTTCAGGCGACTCAACTGTGACGTCCCCAAGTTCCACTCAAGGAAGTCCAATTAACCTTAGAACTCAATTATAGTAGTAACTATGACTTAACGATTACGCGGTTATTAAACAAACGATAACATAAACACGTATAATATCAGAGTAAACGTAGCAGGATAAACCAAAACACACGTATATACAAGTAATACTGACGTTTACATGGTGGCCTCATCAGGAGGGCTATATAGATATAGACAAAGGTACGTAAAAAAACTGAAAACCAAGATGCATCTAAGGACCAAAAAAGGAAACTCTCAAAACTCACCAACATTCTCCCCAGCCCACTCTCAATAAACATCACAATCCTCAAATCACATTATTCACGATACTACTGTATCCATCACTTTTCCTCACACATGCATTGTGGCACTTTCATTCACTATCAACATCATCATCAATCATAAAGCATGCATACATGATATTCAATATCTCAATTCATACTATTGAGCAAATCAGTTTAAGCTACCCTGAGCTACCCTGTCCCTTTTCGTGAGTGCAAGTATAAACCTGTAGTCTTGTGTCCATCCTGGTACTCTGCTGGCTCTTCGTCTGCTCGTAGAAATCAGACACGTACATACAAACAAGGAAAGAACAGGGAGATAAGATATACAGCACATCTATAACAGGGATAATGCAATGCAGAATATATAGCAAACACAACCATCTCTCAATGTCTCGACACCACGGTCGTTTCCTAACTAGATGTACGCATACTCTTTCTATGCATGCCGGCCGGTACTAAACACCCTACTAAGGGCACATCTCATCCGCACATCGGACAATAAGTTGGTTCATTCCGGTAATCCGTTCCGCTCGTCGTGACCCATAAGAGTGCATCACCGCTCAATTGTCCCCAACAGAGAGGGTTATCTGGGCCTCCTCGGAAGATCCACCGGCAACTGGAAAGACTCAGGGTCCAGTAAGGATAGTAGGACGTGCCCAGGACCACCACGAAACGGTAGGAGCTACCATACCGGTCTCATGTGGGTACACCTGTGTCCAGTATATCCCCGAGGTCACACAGACCTTCCCTTCCGTTTTCCGCACCCGCACTCGGTGCACCAACCTTGTATGCCTCTCGGCACACGGCTTGCCACTTAGCATTATATGCATATGCGATGCATGTCATCCATCTCTCTTGAGTTGATACCGCAACACATGCAAATTTGCTCTTAGCAACACGAGGTCCATGCTCCAACTGTACCATGTGAGCTCCAAGCTCCACTGTAACCATTTGAGCTCCAAGCTCCCATTATAAACGTATGAGCTCTAAGCTCCAACTATAATCTCAAATCTCGACTATCAGCTCAAACGTCCATAACGGGATCAAAGCCTTAAACATGCTAAACCTCCAAGTTCTCATACATCCACGCATCTCGAGGCAATACAACAATCTATCATTATCATGCTCAATAAAGCAGTAACTATAGAAATATACCAACATGCTATCATCATCAACATATTATGCATATATTTCACATATCACATTTAGCACATAATCACATAACAACTTGTTTTCAAATATTACACTCTGCTAACATAGGGTGTCAAACTTAGCGGTGATAGCCCGAAGTAGACTAAACCCAGGGTTTAAGTACTTTGTCAGGGCTCAACCCTACGTAGGGTTTTAGGGTTCCCCTACACCATATAAAACATACAATCAAGCTATATAAACTACTCTTGCCTCCCCGACGTGTGTAACTCTTTCTCCCCACCTGCTAGCAACGTAGCAACTTCCACGAACTCACGAACACTTCTTGTTTCGGTTCTTCTACACACTCTTACAGTCGCAGCCTCGTTCCTCCTTACACGCTTTAGAACGATTGAACACGATATCCTCTTTCACAATAAATCATAATCACAATTTGTACAATCAAACAAACTCACCTAGTTCCTATGAACAAGGTTCGGTGCTTATGTAGGAAAATAGGGTAGAAGTGTTAAACTGTTACAAACTCTTGGATCAAAGATCCTTAAGCATGGATAATATTAGTGTAAGTCATTTGATTCAAGAATTTGAAGCAAAACTCAAGATTTGCCAAGTATAGGGTTTCGGCCCCCTTCACCAAATTAGGATAGAAAAGGTTTTTGATTACATGCTTTTGGATTCCAAGATCTCTAAGTGTGATAGAACACTTCTTTAGCAAAATATGAACAAAACTCCATTGATTCCTCAAGAAAGAGTATTCGGCTATCTATATCCCAAATGAGTGAGAGAGATTTTGTGGTTCCAATCTCTTGGATTATGAAAGAAGACAATGAATCTAACTCATGAAAATTGGTTTGACATTAAAATGATTTTTCTACAATTTTTCATGAATTTTTGAAGTTCAAGCATACACATAGAACAAGCTTGAAGACATAGAGTTTCAGTGGATGAAAATGAAGATTGAGAGCTCAAGGATGAGATCTATACCTCCTAGATGATGAAGATGATCAAGCTTGTCAACTTTGCTTCTCAAGTTCTTGAAGAATTTCTTGAAGAATGGAGAGAAAATGAAGTGAAAGCTTGAAGACTTGAAGTTGGAGAATAAAGTGAAAAAGAAAGAAAAGTGAGAGAAGAAATGGATGAGGGGAATGGCATGGGGAGTTCTCTGACTTGAATAATCGATTATTGTAATCGATTATGGTGTTTCTGACTCTTTTTTTTTTTTTATACGTTAATGAAGAGAAGCACACTTGCAAACTTGTTTTGGGGCAGAAACATAAAAGCAACGAAAATTCCCTTCAAACAGAATCAAAGTAATATTTGGCTAGAAAAGAAGAAAGGTTGAAGATGAAGAACAAGAAGAAAAAAATTGAAGAACAAAGACAAAAATAATTCAACCAAAAAGAAGCTTTGATACCAGTTGATGACAACCAAATTAGTGGGTTGCCTTGTTGATGATCTTAGGTTGAATTATCAAGCACAATTGGTTAGATTACCAATGAAACATAGGAAAACATGTAGTGTTCAATTCAAGAAAGAAGGAAAATTAGAAAATGGATGAGGACGAGGATGAGGATGGGGGAAAGGCACCACAAATACAAGGGGACTTGATAAGCCTAGTGAAGATTGCCACAAAAGTCTTGGACTCTTGATAAGATCAAAGGGGTGGCTCAATAAAGAACCTAAGAGAGACAATACCCTCACAATTGGATTCAATCCAAAATCATCTTCTTAGTTGCCTTTTCCATTGATGTACTCGAATACATATAGCTTTAGGGAGTTGCATGAAGATGCAACAATAGGTCAACATGATATGACTTAACTTCCCCTCATAAATGTGAAAATATCCACTAAGTCTAATAAAAGAACTAACTATCCACTAAGTGGCTATTTAACATAACTCTTCATCTTTCCAAGGAGTTAACTAGGCATGCAAGCCAAAGGTTACCCTCCTAGAAGCTCATGCAACTCGAGCCACATTCTTGAAGTGGGCATGGTCATCATACAAAAATTAGTGTAGCCCATACTTCAAGAAACAAAGTGAAGTAACCAAAATTGGGTCCACACATAGTCTTTTACATTTTATTCAACTAGAAACAAAACTAGTAAATGGGCTTGAAGAAGGTGGCACACTTAGTGGATATCATCATATGTCTTCAAGGTGGATGAGACAAGTAACCAATTTGGGCTCCATTCCATCAAGACTTAAACTTGGGCTTGTTTCCATCAAGGTTGTCACCACTTGGTTTAAGACTTCTTGGGCTTTCTTGATCCTAGCTCTTGTCATAGGTCCACGAAGTCCTTGTAGTGCTCCTTGGTCCAAGCTCCTTAGTGGGCTCACATCACCGTGGATCGTGCCGTTGCTGTATGCTGGTTTCTTAAGGCTGTGGTCGTGATGTTTGAGCTGTGGCTCGTGGACGCGTGGCATCGAGGCTGTGGCTGTGTGGATGCAGTGGCATTGTATTGTTTCTGATTGAGCGTGTAGGCATGAGATCTGGTGTCAAGCTCGTTGAGGATGGTTGTTGCATATCATCAGCTACCAAGTGGCGAGGCCGTATGACAGGTTGTATGGGCTGCCAGCGTTATACGAGGTTAATTGTACCTGAGTGTGGGTACCGAAAGTAGAAGGGGCAGTCAAGTGAGTGACCTTGGAGATGTTGCTGGTCTCGGGAATAATTTACAATGATGGATGAGGTAGCTCCTATCCTGTCGTGATGCCCGATCCTGTCCGGTTTGCCCTACTAATCCCTAAGCTTTCCACGTTCCGAGGCGACCAAGACACCCCGGTTCCGGTATGGAAGGGGGATGCACTCTTATTGGTCACGGCGAGCGGTTCGGTTTGTTGGACAAACTAACTTCGTTTCGACACAGAACCTGTTCCGGTGTGGACTTGTTCGAGTGTGGAACCGTTCCGGAAACACTTCCGTAAATTCCGGCACAACAGGCAACGCTTCCACACTCGGAGTTTCCTTCGCTTCCAATGAGAACAATATCACGTACTCTTCAGATCGTACACCCTTCAGAATACCTTTGTTAGCAGGCGCCAATCCAGATAGCTCGGAAAAACAAAGGGTTTTGTTTGCACAATCAAGTACCACATGGTTGGCCGAAAGCCAATCCATGCCTAGGATAACATCGATCTGCTGCATAGGCAGACAAACTAGGTCTACAAAGAAATGTTTGTTTTCTATTGTAATAGGGCATTTTAAGCATACAAACATCGTAGTCAATCACCCATAGGCGTGGATACAGTAAGGTCATATGGTAAAGACGAAATTGGTAACCCTAAGTGATCCATGCATTCCATAGAAATAAACGAGTAGGTAGCCCCCGAATCAACCAAAACAGATAAGAGCCTGCCTGAAACTAAACACTTACCTTGAATCAGATCCGAGCATCGAGAGGATTCAACTCCCCTCACGACAAACACTCTCCCTGTAGCTTGTGGTCTCGCAGTCTGCCCAGTCACCCCGGTTGGTCCCACATTTCCATGCCTGCAATTCTTTGCTATGTGTTTCGGCTTTCCACACGCATAACAAGTCATAGCTCCCCTCGGTGCTTGGCTCCTGCAGTCTTGAGCCATGTGTGGTCCCCAACACTTAAAGCATCCTTGCAACCCCTGAGTTGAACCCAGTCTCTGGCTCCCAGCATCTCCCACTCTCTGCACTGGCCTACTGTACGGCCTTTGACTTGACTGAAAATTTCTGCCTCTGCCCCTCTGATTGCTGCGAATGGATCCTCCACTTCTTGTTGTCATCTTTCTTCTTCTATCGATGTTCTCCATGGCTGAACATCGATCAAGCATGTCAGGGAATCTGGTAATCCCCAAAGGTACTATGGCTTTCTGGACCTCATACTTGAGACAGTCTTCGAATCTACGACACATCCACTCCTCATCCAGATACCGTTGGTAGAACTCTGAAAACTTAAGCAGTGCTCGAACCTTGCTGCGTGCGCCCTGATGGACATATTGCCTTGTTTCAAACTCTGGAATTCCTTATCTTTCTCCCTCCTGGTCATCCGAGGGAAATATTTCTCAAGGAAGCATTCCTTGGACAGATCCCAAGTTACTGGCCTTCCTTCAGTTTCAAATAACCTCTGCTTCCTTTCCACCACATTTCTGCTCCTCCCACCAGCATGAAATGAGCATAGGAGACTTTCTACACGTCGTCACAATGTGTGGCAGCGAAGATCTTTTCCATCTCTTGCACCCACAGCTCGGCCCCTCGGGACTATAGTCCTCGTTGAACTGAGGAGTTTTCCGCCTCATGAAAGCATCTAACCCGGCATCCTCATTCCTAATATCCCTCTGCTGTTGTTGTTGCTGTTGATTTTCACGAGTCAGTTGGATAAGCTGAGCATTCTACTGAGTTTGTTGTAACATTACAGTAGCGATATCCCTCATAGTTCTGAGGGTCTCCAAAGATTCAGCTTCGTTTCCAGTATGTGAAGCAGCAGCCTCTTGACTTTTATTTGGGCCAGTCCTACCTCCACCGCTACCTCTACCTCTACCTCTACCTCTACCTTGAGCCATTGGTTCCTGATTCAAGTAATGGTTAGGTCAGAATTCAAACATGATAAGGAACATAAATACATATATCTACTTATCATTCATTCAAAACATTACAACAATAGATCGCACTCCTTCTACCCTTTTAGACACAGTCATACTTTCTTGTAGAGACAACAAACTTTGCCAGTTCGACTTCCTAACACCCGCAGTTTTAGTCCCTGACTTCCACAGTCCGGATAAGACCAAACTGCTCTGATACCACCATTGAACAGGACTGACCCACACGCTATTAGAAATGGGATAAATTATGTCTTCATCCAACCACTTTATTATTTCTTTCTTCACTACTTCTTTCATAATAGGATTCGGTCTTCTCTGGCTTTCTATACTGTTTTTAGCATCTTGCTCCAGCAAAATCTTGTGCATACACAAAGTAGGGCTGATCCCTTTTATATTTGCCATCTGCCACCCAATTGCTCTTCCATGCCTCTTCAACGTTGCGACTAAGCTATCTTCATGTACAGTCATCAAAAGTGTAGAGATTATCACTGGTAAGGTGTCCAACTCTCTCAGATAAACATATTTCAAATGGGCAGAGAGTTGCTTCAGCTCTAACACAGTTGGCTTTTCCATGGAAGGCACATTGCTTTTAAAAGTTTCATCTGTTACCTCTAATGACTCAAATCTCCTAGTCCATCTTGGCTGTTCTATCTTGTTCTCAACTACCTCAGCAATATCTTTATCAGATGACTCATCAGTTTCACTTGTTGCTGCAACATCTTCCAGAGCATTTTGATCTTTTAAGAACTGATGTTGCACCAACATGTCAAATGACTGAACAAAAGAACATTCCTCCACCCTCTCATCTGGGTATTTTAGTGCATTAAAAACATTGAAGGTGACTTGTTAATCATTCACTCTTATAGTTAGCTCCCCTTTTTGAACATCAATCAGTGTATGACCAGTTGCAAGGAAGGGCCTGCCCAATATGATAGGAATCTCTCTATCTGCCTCAAAGTCCAGAATAATGAAGTCAAAAGGGAAGACAAACTTATCAACTTTTATCAATACATCTTCAATTTTTCCTTCTAAGTGTGCTATGGACCTGTCTGCCAGTTGCAAAGTCACAGTAGTTGGTCTAGCTTCTCAATTCCCTGCTGCTAGAATATGGACATTGGCATCAAATTTATGCTCGCACCCAAGTCACACAACGCTTTTCCACAGTAAGTATCCCCAATTGAACATGGAATTTTAAAGCTCCCTGGATCTTTCATCTTGGAGGGGACCTTGGTTTGTAACATCATACTGCATTCTTTAGTCATGGAAACTGTCTCAAATTCCCCCAATCTTTTCCTTTTAGTGAGCATATCCTTCATAAACTTGGCATAGTTAGGCATTTGCTGTAGCGCTTCCACCAGAGGAATATTTATGTGCAGCTGCTTGAGTATCTCCATAAACTTGTTGAATTGCTTATCCTGATGAACCTATCTCAACCTCTGAGGAAAAGGAGGAGGAGGTCTTTCAGGAGTAAGCTTAGGCAAAGATGCTGCAACATTTCCAATGTCAGTCTCCGCAGCAGGATTGCCACTACTTGCCTTCGCTTGCTCTAGCACATTTTCAGCTTCAACCCTTTCTGTTTCAACTCTGTTTTTCTTTACTATCGCAGCTGGTAATTCAGTCCCACTTCTCAATAGAATGTCCTTACACTGTTCCTTTCCACTAGAGGTAGAGGTATTTGGAGTTTCACTAGAGGCTGGCAGAGTACCACTTTGTCTTGTGTTCAGAGCATTGGCCTGTTGCCCCACCTGAGTCTCCAAATTCCTCATAGAAACCCCTTGATTATGAAATTGTGCCTTGGTTTTTGACATGAAAGCTTTCAACACAGCCTCCAAAGACATCTCCTGATTGGCTTGTGGAGGGTGCTGTTGTGTTGCAAAACTAGGGGTGCATTATTACTTCTTGGAGGAAAATTTGAATTTGATATCCCTGGTTGCAACGTGTGACTGTTGTTACTACACTGGAAATTAGGATGCTTCCACCCTGAATTATTACCCCTGTTGTTGTAATTCCCCATGTAGTTAACTGAAGCAGGGTTCCCAAAGCAGTTCTCGAATAAATGTTCTCCTCCACAGAACACACATTATACAACACTAGTTTGAAACATTTGTTGTTCGTTCCCCACTGCTTCACTTGTTGCAGCTTGATTTAGAGTAGTGGCTTGATTACCTATAGCCAAAATTTTCACCATGTTTGTCAATGAGGCTAACTGAGCAGAGATAGTAGTTGCATTAGTCACTTTATGTCTTCCTACTACAGCAATAGTTTTGCCACTACTTAGTCTTGCTGTTGGCCACTGATAGCTATTGGTAGCTATGCTCTCTATCAACTCGTAAGCTTCATTATAGGACTTGTTTAACAAAGTACTACCAGCAGAAGTATCAAGCATCATCCTTGCTGAGGGCAGCACCCCATTGTAAAAGTGTTCCATTTGAATGCATATGGGAATGCTGTGATGTGGGCATTATTTCAGCAATTCTTTAAAACCCTCCCAAGCCTCATAAAGTGGTTCATCATCTTGCTGCCTAAAGGAGGTTATATCACTTCTCAGCCTTGCATTCTTCATCCGAGGAAAGACTTTTGCCAAAAAGTTTTCTACCATCCTGTTACATGCTGTTGACAAGTGACTCCAAACACAAGAGGGGGGTGAATTGTGTGTAATGTGTATTTTTGAAAACTTTTTGCCAACAGAGCACTTTAGAAATAAATAACTTGTATTTAAAGTGCGTTGACTAAATTGCAATAAAATAAAGGTAGTAGAAAGTAAATGACGTAAAATAAATTGCAATTATGTAAAGTTGCAGAAAGTAAATGGCGTAAAATAAATTGCAATAATTAATAGTAAGGAGGAAAAGAAAGACTCGCAGTTTTATCCTGGTTCGGCTACCTAATACCCCAGTAGCCTACGTCCAATCCCCAAGGTCAACCACCAAGGGTTTTCACTCAATAACTAGCTTTTAAATCAGGTTCAGCTAGAAACTTCACAAATAAGAGCACTCTTCACAAACCAGGGATATCACCTCCCCCAGTGACAGAGTCTCAAGAGAAAAACCTTCTCTTTCAAAAACTATGAGACTCACACCCAAATAAGAACAATATAAAGGAGAAATGTAGCACTCAAAAGTGCAGATAAGAAATTACAACTTGAAGCACAATTACAATCTCACTTATATGGAGTATAAAGTTCTCTCTCAACGTAAGTGTAATCAAAGTGTAATATTAGTGAGAGTGATAAAAAGAATTTTTGACGGAGTGTTAGGGCAATAAAAATAGGGAAGCAAGTGTTGTATTTGAAACAATTCCCACGGCATCCTATTTATAGGAAAAGAATTAGGCCTATAGGAATTAGGTTAAGCCCACTTTCAGCATATGCGTTTCGCTCACAATAATCAACTATTTTAATTCAATAATCGATTATTCCCTTTTTAGCCAAAATGCATTAAGAGACAGGAGCATCATAATTGATTATGGGTTCTCTATTTTAGAGGTCATTTTTAAGCGTAAGAGAATCGATTATGGTAATCGATTACATCTTCTCTGTTTCGAGAAATTGCTTTTCATATATATGCTAATTGATTATGATAATTATATAATCGATTATTTTCATTTAGAAACCACCTGAACTTTAAACTTAACGGTTGTTAATTGATTTTTTCAATTAAAGAGCTTACGGCCAATTAAGTTTTATTTTTACTCTTTATATTTTGTGTGTGTGTGATTGATTTTGAGAGCTTTATCTACCATGTACAATATGATCTAAAACACACACTACAGATACTAAAATTCCCTTCACCCCTTATGAAAGACTTGATCATCTGATATAACTTTTTATGCTTTTTGCAATCTAGTCCTTCTGGGATGTTTTCTTTTTGTCATCCATCAAAACTTTAACTTATCCTATCAAGGCATATATTCACATTCTCCCCCTTTTTGATGATGACAAACGTCTAAAGGAGGGATTTTTTCAAGAAACGAGTTAGAGCATTTTATATTTAATAATCATAGTAAGATAGCAGTATAAATATATTTTATATTTTCTCCCCTTTTTGGCATTATAAAAAAAGCAGGAAAGATAGTAAGATGCAAGGCATATATTAAAAAAAAATGTACCAACAGTAAAATAGTAGCAGTAGCAGTGGGTGCAGTATAAATATAGGTACAGTTATCCAAAAAAAATACGAGAAAACAAATAGGAGGATCTAGTTCTCATCATCACTATCAGTAGCAGCAGTAGGCTGTGGTGGTGCTCTAATAGGACTGTCCTCTCCGCCTCATTCATACGCTGCTCCAAGCGTTCCACCTTAAGAGATAGATTTCCTAGTGCATTGGTGTTGGCACGGACCTCCATAAGAATGGTTTGCAGCATGTCCATCATTTCAGGAGAAGCAATGAAAGGATTGGCTTGTGATGAGGATGCTCCAGCAGTGTGAGAAGATTCTTGAAAATAGTCAAATTGTTTTCTGCTTTTGGGCTTGTATACCCATGCATTTCCATAGAATTCTATTCCCATTTGGTTGATAGTCTGTTGAATGAGCATTCCATGGAATTTTTGGATATCTAGCTTGACCTCACCAATGAGGTTGACCCTTATGTGCCTAAGGATGCGAGTAATCAGATGTCTGTAGGGCAAAGATCCTTCATTCCTATTATCAGCCATGTGCTGCATGACTAAGCTAGCCCAATTAACAGTTTTGTTGTTTTCAAGCAGCCAAATCAACACTACATCCAGTTTCAGAAGATGAGAGAAGTTGTGACGTCTAGGAAATGAAAGCCTAGCAATGACATATTGTAACAACCTACTCTCTACCTTCATTTGTCCAGCAGTAATCTCCCTACAAGTTGCTTCAGTAGGGTCCCTCAAAATAGCCTTAGTGGCATCCAACCTCGCGAACTCATTTGCTAAGGGTGCAGCAGGACCTTCAGCAGTAACCTTAGTGCCACCAGAGGGCACCCCCACAACTATCCCAAAAGGCTCAGTAGTAAAACGAATAGGTTTATTGCATACCTCAGAAATGAGTACACCATCAACAAGTCGGAGGTTGCAGTAGAAAACTCTAACCAACTTTGGGTATATGTCCTCTGAGAAGGTGAGGAAGTCAGTCAGACCAGCAGTGTCCAAAAGCTCTATGAATTTGAACTTTTATCTCCTCAAGTACTCAATGTCCACAAAAGGGGGTTTTGAACTTCCCTATTTTGAAAGTTGCTTACAAACTCAGTGCATTGGCCCCCATTGGAGAAGAACTTGTTCAGCTGATCTTGAGAGATCGGACCAGGGTTCACAATAGCTGTTCTTGTGCATTTAGGAGGCATGATGATGAGAGGAGATGAATGTAGATGAAGAAAACAGAGGATATATTCAAAGAGAGAGAGAATGCAGTAGATAACGAGAGCTAGGGCATGAAACGTACCTTTTATGGCGACTCGTAATCGATTATTTTAAGTGCCATAATCGATTATGGGCTGAGATGGAGGGCTCTGATTGGTTGGTTTGTGATGAGTAATCGATTATATGAACTTTAGTAATCGATTATTTTGGGAGCCCTGACCTTTGGATTCTTCAGGATCGATTAGGTAATCGATTATGATTTGGGTTCATGATAGAATCGATTAGTTAATCGATTATATTTGACAAATCTTCAACCTTGTAATCGATTAGTTAATCGATTATTCTTATTTTCTGGGTTGATTGCCTCCTTTATAATCGATTATTCTTATTTTCTGGGTTGATTGCCTCCTTTAATCGATTACTATAATCGATTATTAGCCTTCTGACTTCTGGTGGTTTTTAGCATTACGCACATAATCGATTATGGTCTTTTGACTTCTGATGTTTTCTGACTGATTTGCTTAATCGATTATTGTAATCAATTGTTGACCTTCTGACTTCTAATAATCGATTATGCTAATCGATTATTGCATCATGTTTTCTTATTCACACTTAATACACAAATTAGTAATAACAAGATGAGATGCTTATTTTACTCAATGCACGATTGATTCAATATACCTAATTCAGTTCTTATGAAAAAGAAACTTTCTTTAGGTAATGGTTTTGTAAAAATGTCTATGAGTTGTTTAGATGTTTCAACAAACTCAATCATGGATTCACCTTTTTGAACATGGTCCCTAATGAAATGGTGCTTGATCTCAATGTGCTTGGTCCTAGAGTGATAAACTGGATTTTTTGTGAGATTTATGGCACTAGTGTTGTCACACTTAATGGGAATAGTTTTAAGATTAATTCCATAGTCATTTAACTGTTGTTTCATCCAAATTATTTGTGCACAGCAACTGCCTGCTGCAACGTATTTCGCTTCGACGGTGGACAAGGCCACACTAGTTTGTTTCTTGCTATGTCAAGAGACTAGGGCGTTTTCTAGTAAGTGACATGTACCACTAGTATAAACATAACATGCTTGAAATATTAATTAACCATATAAGCATCACAAGCACATATGACATATAATTGATTCTAAGCAGAAATTCAAATGTCATTTTGTATTGACCAAGAGTTTCATAATCAAGTAATCATATTCGAGTTGAGATTATTGTACGGAATATATCTATGTTTCATATTGATTGATTTCACATAGACATTTTTATTAGGATAACTCCATTTAGCAAGTTTCACATTTGAGCATGTATATGAAGTAGAGGATAAAGATACCTCGTTGCGTGAATTCACAGGAGGATTCTTTCTTACCCATATTCACTTGATCTTGAATCTAGCTTTTACATCGTCTATCTTATGCTTGTTTGAGTTGCTCAACAAGAGAACTTTGCTTCTTTTGGTATCAATTGCATTTTCGAGATTATGTGGCATTCTTCTTGATGCCATCTCAATTTTGGATTTTTCCTTCACATTTGAAGAACTAGAGAAACTTTTTGGTACCCATTTCATATTGGGTTTAGTGGACAAGCTATTTGCACGTTTAGGTGCCCAAACAAGTTTATTTCTCATACAATGATTTTTCCTATAGATGCATGTATGAGAAATATGTCCTAACTTTCCACAATAATTACATGCTATGTTCCTTTGATTTTTCAAATGACAATTTTCATTTCCAACTATAGAATAATCATGATCTTGATATATGTCATGTTTAACAATAGGCAAATCATAGTTGGTTTGAAATTCTTCTTTTTCATATAAAGATTATACACATGTGGAATCTTTTGTTTGAGTAATTTCATGAAATAAATCCTCAACTTGATTATCAAGATATATGCAATTTACGTAACATGGTAAAGATTCAAATTTCATAAAAAAAATTTCATCAAGAAAAATATATTCCTTTCTTAAATTATCTATATTATTTTCAATTGAGGAAATATTTTTCGAGCAATTTAAACTTTTATTTTCTAAACTCATCACTCCATAATATACATCATTTAATGCATATAACCATTCATCATTTAATGATTTGAGTTTAATATCATTTATGTCTATTTCTCTTTGAGTCATTTTGAGAATAGTTTCTATTTTCTGCACTTTTGACTCTTTAATCATGGAACACTTTTTCTTGTCATGATCTTGAGGATGATTCTCCTCCAATGAATTTTGTCTTTCCCTGTGTTTACTTTCAATCTCAAGATTGTTAGTGACATGGTAATGATGATCAAGTATGTTCAAAATGTCCTTGGCACAATCACAATTTTTAATTTTCTCATAAGCATCATCGCACAAACAATTTCGAAGAATTTGCATAGCTTTGAGATTCAAACAAAAATAGTTTTTGTCAAACTCAGTCTGATGTTTTTTGGGTTTAAGAATGAGTCCATTGACTCCAATATCCCATAAGTCCACATCAATTCACTGCATAAAGATTTTGATTCTCATTTTCCAATAAATAAAATTCTCACCATCAAAGAATGGTGGTTTGTTAATATTGAAACCAAATTTCATAATGAAAAAGTTTTCAAAAAAGGTTGCGCTCAAGGATCTTAACTCTGAGCTGTTAAGCTACTAACCAGAGCCGAAGCTCTGATACTACTTGTTGACAAGTGACTCCAAACACAAGAGGGGGGTGAATTGTGTTTAATGTGTTTTTTTGAAAACTTTTTGCACAACAGAGCACTTTAGAAATAAATAACTTGTATTTAAAGTGTGTTGAATAAATTGCAATAAAATAAAGGTAGCAGAAAGTAAATGACGTGAAATAAATTGCAATAATGTCAAAGTTGCAGAAAGTAAATGGCGTAAAATAAATTGCAAGAATTAATAGTAGGGAGGAAAAGAAAGACTCGCAGTTTTATCCTGGTTCGGCTACCTAATACCCTAGTAGCCTACGTCCAGTCCCCAAGGTCAACCACCAAGGGTTTTCACTCAATAACTAGCTTTTAAATCAGGTTCAGCTAGAAACCTTCACAAATAAGAGCACTCTTCACAGACCAGGGATATCACCTCCCCCAGTGATAGAGTCTCGAGAGAAAAACCTTCTCTTTCAAAAACTATGGGACTCACACCCAAATAAGAACAATATAAAGGAGAAATGTAGCACTCAAAAGTGCAAATAAGATATTACAACTTGAAGCACAATTACAATCTCACTTATATGGAGTATAAAGCTCTTTCTCAATGTAAGTGTAATCAAAGTGTAATATTAGTGAGAGTGATAAAAAGAATTTTTGACGGAGTGTTAGCGCAATAAAAAATAGGGAAGCAAGTGTTGTACTTGAAACAGTTCCCAAGGCATCCTATTTATAGGAAAAGAATTAGGCTTATAGGAATTAGGTTAAGCCCACTTTCAGCATATGCGTTTCGCTCACAATAATCAATTATTTTAATTCAATAATCGATTATTCCCTTTTTAGCCAAAACGCGTTAAGAGACAGTAGCATCATAATCGATTATGAGGGTTCTCTGTTTTAGAGGTCATTTTTACGCGTAGGAGCATAATCGGTTAATCGATTACATCTTCTTTGTTTCGAGAAATTTCTTTTCATATATATGCTAATCGATTATGATAAGTATATAATCGATTATTTTCATTTAGAAACCATCTGAACTTTAAACTTAACGGCTGTTAATTGATTTTTCCGATTAAAGAGCTTACGGCCAATTAAGTTTTATTTTTACTCTTTATATTTTGTGGGTGTGTGATTGATTTTGAGAGCTTTATCTACCATGTACAATATGATCTAAATCACACAATACAGATACTAAAATTCCCTTCACCCCTTCTGAAAGACTTGATCATCTGAGATAACTTTTTCCGCTTTTTGCAATCTAGTCCTTCTGGGATGTTTTCTTTTGGTCATCATCAAAACTTTAACTTATCCTGTCAAGGCATATATTCACACATGTATCAACTGAATTTGGCTCTAGAGCATTTAACCAATTTTTAGTCTTGCTATTCAAAGAAAATGGAAACAATCTCAGTCTGAATGCATCATCAGTAAGTCCAGGATTCTTGAAATTGCTAGCGACGCTCAAGAACTGTTTTAAGTGCAAATGGGGGTCTTCAGTAGCAGCTCCACTGAACTGCCCAATTGCTTGTAGCATTTGGAACATAACAAGCTTGAATTCAAAGTGTCCAGCAGTGATCTCAGGAACCCGTGTTCATTGTTTCAGGATCAAATAAAGCATAGCCTCTAATTGAGCTTGTCCGAACATTGGCCAGAGCCATGCTGTCAGGTTGTTCTTCGTTTGCCATTTCATAGCTTTCAATGCTTTATGGAGGCACAGAAATCAACCTTCCCAAGTCAACTAAACCTTGATGTTCCCTTGTGAGCCTTCTGAAAATTCATTCAATCTTAGGGTCTAGTTGGAACTCAGGGATGCTCTGCCTATGCATGCAAGGAAAGAACACCTGCTGCTAGAGCAAAACACTGTAGATATCAGTTATCCTAACTAACAGAACTATCAATCTAAAACTTGTAAATTAAACACCATTACAATCCCCGGCAACGGTGCCAAAACCTTGTTGGTTGAAAACGTGTTAATGTGCAATTGTACACAATCGTAACAATAAAATGATAAGAGAGATCGTTCCCACGAGGATTTAATGGTACTTAGTTTGTAAGATTAAACCAATTGTTCTAAATAATTAAGATCTCAAAAAGGGTGACAAGTAATTGTGGTGTGTGATCTAGTAACAAGATTAAAGTCAACAATAAAGCAAGTAAATAAGGTTGGTGAACAGATATGGTAAGACAGCTATAGGTATGACTCCTTTGTAACTCCAAAATACTGTCATTTATTTGCGATATGCTGCAACATCTGGCTCCAGGAAATTAAAGAAATGTTTTACATCACAAATAAAACAAGGTTCATTAAATGCTCATATTCCTATGCTCATATTAATTACACCCTCTTCAAATTAAGCACGTTCCAGCTAGCCTAAGGACTTGAAGATTATTCCTAATTCATTCAATGTTACTAACTTTCCAATTAGCAGCTTAATCCTTATCTTTTAATCAAGTCCACTTACATTACCTTTCCAAGTTTCAGCAAGCTCAAGTTCTAAATAAGCTGATCAGACTTAAAGAGAACACATATAAAATAGCTTAAAAGAAAATGCATCAGCATATTTTCAACAAAACTTCAACTAGAATTTCATTACAAATTCACCATACCTATAGCTACAGCAAGTTTAGCTCATGATGAGCTTACAAACAGTAAGAGAAAAATGTAAAATGGAGAATGAGTTCATTACAAAGAAAATGGCAAAATGGTAGACAGAAATAGAGGAGGTGCAACCGCTGTCCCTTGCAGTAAAGTTGTCTGATGATGAAGATAAGGGAATGTTCTCTTTTTAGGGTAAAATCCCCTTTCCTCTCTCCTCCCCTTTTGGGCCCAAGAAGGTTGGTACACTTTTGTCCTGGCCCAAATCCCTAGTACAGCAGCGGTAGAGTCACAAGCAAAATGTAAGCTCAGTGCTGTTGAGTCTCCAAAATGCCTAATGTGCATTTATCTTAGTTTTGATTTAATTGAATTAAAACAGTTGTTCAATGATTTAATTGAACCCGTATGTGGTATTTAACTCATCTACTCAGTGTGCAGATTAAAACATTAAGTGTCTAAATGAACTGTTCACTCGTCTGAATTTGGATAAGTTCACCCGTCTGAACTAACTTAAGTTCACACGTCTGAACTAACTAAAGTTCACTCGTCTGAACTGAGATAAGTTCACTCGTCTAAACTAGCTAAGGTTCACTCGTCTGAACTAAGAGAAGTTTACCCGTCTAATGAAGTCTTCAACCGTATGATCAAAGGAAGACTCACCCGTCTAAAAGACTTTGCAACTGACGTCATCTCTTTGTTAAAGAGTCAATCCGTCTAATGAAGTTACTCACCCGTCTGGTGATTAACGTTAAAGAATACATTGGATGAAAGCTGTCTCGTCTCTGATAAGGAACTTCAACAAAGTGCTTTGCCTGAATACAACTGCATCTTACACCAAAAGGGAAAGTCTCCCCTCTGATGGCAAAAAGCAAGTATAAAGACCCGCTAAGACCAAAGGTGTATCAGAAGTCTTCGCCTTTCTGATGAGAGAGAACAAGCGAAGTTCTCAAGGCTTTAATGGCTGATGAGAACGACTCCTTGCATTTATTGAAGATCTGCAAGAAGCCAAGCCTTCAAACTTTGTGTCTAACGGCTTTAAAATCTTGAAGCCTATTTAATAAAGAAGACTTTGAAGATTCAAGAAGAGAAGAGAACGAACAAAGCAATCAAGAGCATTTACTCTGTGCATTTATATCTTCATTCTTTCATTATTTACTCTTCAATCATTTGAAGTTAGTACGCAGTCTTTTAGAACTTCACATTTAATACACTCGTCTAAGTGCTTGTGAAAGACTTGTAAATTGTAATTTATTTTACAACTTCTCTCAAACAAACCCGTCTGAGCCTGAAGAGGCTAGGTGTGCAAACAATACTTGTCTGGAGCCTGGAGAGGCTAGGTGTGAAAACAATACTCGTCTGGAGCCTGAAGAGGCTAGGTGTGAAAACAATACTCGTCTGGAGCCTGAAGAGGCTAGGTGTGAAAATAATACTTGTCTGTCCTGTAACCTAAATCAGTTATAGTGAGAAAACTTGGTGCTGCCAAGGACTGGACGTAGCCTCATTGTTAAGGGGTGAACCAGGATAAAACCTGCTGAGTGATCTCTCTCTTTCCCTTAACTCTTTAGTTTGATTATTTATCTTAACTATCATCTAATTAAAGGGGTTTATAATTGTGTTTATCAAACCTATTTTCATCTCGCATGATTGTGTGTTTTCTGTGAAAACCTTCAGACGAGTTATTAGTCTGATTGACCTGTCTGAGTTTACTCGTCTATTATAACCCGTCTGTGCTTGCGAAAAAGTTTTATAATTCCGTTTAAATTTGACAAACACCATTCAATTCTAGTGTTTGTACCTGTCTATTTCAGGTGCCAGTCCTTTTAAGACACGTCATCAGGAGAGAGAAAATTATAAGCTCTTGATCTTTAAGAGGCACCCTCTGACTAGGAATGCTGCAGCATATTCCGGAGCATTATTTCCATTTAAGCACTCAGTAAGTCAGAACCTGTTGTGCATCAGAGACACACTTTAAAGCTCCAAAACTAATAAAAATAGTATATTCTTCCTAACGACATATAAAAACTCTAAACTACTCATAAATACTTACATCCTAAATACAAATCACTCAAAGACAACCAAAATCCAAGCTAGGAAGGCATAGATAACTCTCATTTATAAGAGTTATCACACCTCCAAACTTGAATCATTACTAGTCCTCAAGTGATGCCAAGAGAGATAGAAAAACACACAAAAGAAAAGCCTAAAGAAAACTAGCACACTAGCCTTACCACACAAATGACACTGACTTAAACAAATATATCACTAAGGCAGACCCACTGATTAAACCTCTCACAAAATCAACAATCATGCATCACAATCAAGTGGATTTTTATGGCTCCAGTCCTTAACAACAAAAAGGCAACATGTTGCAGCTTTTCACTCTCAGAATAGTATGTTCTTTTTCACTCATAGCATCATTGTTTACACTCAGTCATCATTCACATGCGTCTCTCTCTAAGCTTGACAAGCTTCTAAACATACTTAACACAAACCATGCAACACACAACTAGAGGACTTAATTGGGTTAAAATGGGACTTAGGTTAAGGTGGGAAAAGCATTTGGGGATTGGCTGACACTAGGTGTAGTTCAGCTATGCTTTTCCTTCTTTCCACAACCCAAAACAGATTTTTACACCCACGGGTGCTGACTTCCTCTTTTAATCTTGCTTCGTTTCCTTATTTTTCTTTTTATACGGTCAGAGAACAGTTTCCAATATTTAAGGGTCTTTTCGCCTTGATACAGTCCTCTTTTATATATATATATATATATATATATATATATATATATATATATATATATATATATATGTATGTGTGTGTGTGTGTGTGACACATTGCTATTACCAGCAAAGGTAATTCCTTTTTACACAATCAGCTGTTGAGCACCCCCAAACTTAAAATGGTGCATGTCCTCAAGTATCCCCAAACTTGAACCAGAACATCGTCACTAGGAAAGCATACCCTCTACTCCAACTAGATGGGACAATTGGTTTTGTAGGGAGGGGCTGATAATGTGGTTGCAGCAGCAGAATAAAGGGCTGACGGCTCAAGGGGGTTAACACAATGGAAATCACAGTAGGGTGGGCTAACAAGCTTTTAAACAAGGGACACAAAAAAAAAAAAAAATCAATTGTGCCTGTAGCTAGGGTGTGTGCTGCAAAGATGTGTCAACATGCATCAGAACCAAGACAAATTCAGCAGAATTATGCACTAGAATGACATACAATCAACAAAATAAACTACTGTTTGGGCTCAAATCTCACATGTTAATAGAGTGCTGCAGCAAGTGCTTTAAGCATGTTAAAAACCAAGTCAATCAAGCACACTCAAAAGATTTTTGCATTTGTGTGAATATGTGTTCAGTCCAAACAGTGGGTCCAAAACCTTTGATGTTCATTAAAATTTTCAATAGATCCCCCATGATGGGGGCAAGTTGTACATGGCATAAGCAGAGAACACCCAAAACAAACTAGCATCATAAAGAGAAAGCAAAAGGTGGGTCAAAGTCCGCTGACCCTAAATAACATTTCAACAACTAAAATTTAAACTAAGATGGTCCTAGTGACTGCAGTACATCAGCAACAGAAAGTAGATAATATGGACAATGAAAAAGAGGAGGTAGAGCAACAGGGAAGTCCTAGTTGATTGCTGCAGCAATTGCATCGTAAGAACAGGTCACAGTTTCTTCTTTCTGGAGCTCCTGCTTGTGCTCCCAGACTTAGCCAAATCCTTCAGTTTGAGGGGAGCAGAGGACTCTACTCCCTCTGCTACTTCTAGATCAGGTTCCTCAACTTGGTCTTGCTTACTATCTTTTCCCTTTTCCTCCTCCTTTTCCAATGCTGCAACAACTTCGGACTGACCCTTGCCTCGCTTAGATGTTTTCAATTTTTTAGCAGAGGAGGGAGTGACTTGTTTCGGTTCTTCCTTAGAGGTAGGGTAATCTGCAGCTATCTTTCTAAGAAAGTCTTCATAGGGTACTCTATCTTTTCTGCGTGGTTGCTTTTTGGATGTTAGAGGTGGAGGAGCAGGTCTTTCTTGCTCCACTTCTTTATCTACTTCCTTTTCTTCACTTCTTCTACTCTCACCAAGGGAATGTGCTTTCCATGAAGCTCCTTGATCCTTCTATCCACTATCCGAACAGGTAAAGTCTCGTATTCAAGATTCTCTCTTAGTTGGATTGATTCGGGCTCTAACACATGCGACGGATCGGGGTAGTACTTTCTAAGCTGAGATACGTGAAAGACGTCATGGAGATTTGACAAGTTAGGTGGTAAGGTTATTTGGTAGCCTACTGGACCAATTTGAAGAATAATTTGAAACGGTCCGATGAATCTGGGTGCAAGCTTTCTGGATTGAATTGCCCTGCTAATGCTAGTCCTTGGAGTAACTCTCAAAAACACGTGGACGCCCTCCTGGAACTCTAAAGGTCTCCTCCATCTGTCAGCATAGCTTTTCTGCCTATCCCTTGCGGCCTTCATCTTTTCCCGGATAACCTGTTCCGTTGTATGTTGCACCAACTTAGGACCTAACAACTGATTCTCTCTAATCTCAAACCAGGACAATGGAGTCATGCATTTTCTCTCGTACAAAGCTTTGTGCAGCGCCATCCCGATACTTGAATGGTAACTATTATTATAGGTAAACTCAATCGAAGGAAGAAACTCATCCCAACTCCCTGTGTGTTCCAACACACATGCACTTAACATATCTTCCAGCGATTGAATTGTCCGTTCTGACTGACCATCCGTTTATAGATGATAAGCTGAACTCAACCTTAACTTAGTTCCCAATGCACCGTTTAGACTTCTCCAAAACCTGGATGTAAACCTCGGGTCTCGGTCCGAGATAATACTTGAAGGGACACCATGCAGCTTCACCACCTCCCTGATGTAAATCTGAGTCAATTTCTCCCGAGAATAGTTTTGGTTGATAGGTAGGAAATGAGCACATTTCGTCAACCTATCTATGACGACCCAAATTGCGTCATACCTCTTCAGAGAACTTGGTAACCTAGAAACAAAGTCCATTGCAATACTGTCCCACTTTCACTCCGGGACATCCAATCATTGCAACAATCCCGTTGGCTTTTGATGTTCAACCTTCGCCTTCCGACACACCAAGCAGGATAGGACATCCCTTCCTTCTGATCCCTGGCCAACAGAATAGTTTTTTTAGATCCTGATACATCTTTGTAGCTCCCGGATGAAAACTCAATTTACTCTTGTGTGCTTCATCTAGGACCATATTCTTAACTTCACTATCTGCAGGCACATAAACCTTGTCACCATAACTAACCAAACCATCAGCACCCCTTCTGAAATCAGATGTCTCGCCTTCCTCGATCAACCAGTTAACCTCCTTAAGGTATTCGTCCTCAGCTTGCCTCCTTCAAAGCAGATTCAGGAAATCACTAGTAACCTCGATCATCTGAAGATTAAACCTATCCCCAACGATTTCCACATCAAGATTCAGATCCCTAAATTGCTCTAGCAACTTAAGCTCCCTTACCATCATTGCAGATACGTGTTAGGACTTCCTACTAAGCTCATTCACTACAACATTCGCCTTGCCAGGATGGTATTGCAAGTCGAATTCATAGTCCTTTATGAATTCCATCCACCTTCTCTGCCTCATGTTCAACTCCTTCGGGTCGAACAGATACTTCAGGCTCTTATGGTCGCTAAATATGCTGAATTTAGCACCATAATGATAGTGTCTCCATATCTTTAATGCAAACACTATCGCAGCTAGCTCCAGATCGTGAGTCTGGTAGTTCTGTTCATGCATTCTCAACTGCATGGAGGCATATGCCACCACTCTTCCTTCTTGCATGAGGACACAACCCAATCCTTGATATGACGCATCACAGTATACGTTAAAAAGTCCTAACGGATTCGGCAAAACCAAAACCGGCAATGTGGTCAACCTCCGCTTCAGCTCAAAGAAACTCTGCTCACAAGCTTCCGACCACTCAAACGCCTTCCCCTTTCTCGTTAACTGTGTCATAGGCAAGGCAATCTTAGAGAATCACTCAATAAACCTTCAGTAGTAGCCCGCCAACCCAAGAAAACTACGAACCTTGCTCACAAACTTCGGGCTTTCCCACTTAACCACCACCCCATCCTTAGAAGGATCTACCGTGATTTCATCCTTGTTGATCACGTTTCCTAGAAACTGCACTTCTTCCTGCCAGAACTCACACTTTGACAACTTTGCATACAATTGCCTATCCTTTAGCACTTGCAGCACCACTCGAAGATGCTCCTGATGTTCCTATTTACTCGGAGAGTAAATAAGGATGTCATAGATACACACGACAACAAACTTATCTAGGAACGGTCGGAATATCCAGTTGATATAATCCATGAACACAGCCGAAAGAGGAACGGTCGGAATATCCGGCATAGCCAAAAGGCATAACCTATTTCCTGAAACCCGAATTGAGGTGGATAACCTTGAACGGGTGTTTGTATGGTTGTGTGATTGTTTGTGTGTTTGTTATAAGCTTAGTTGGAAGCTTTGGTCTTGAATCATGTTGGAAGTGCTTAAGGTGTAACACAAGAAACTGGGGGAGTCAGAAGGCTAGAACTCCCTTCCTAGCTGAGCAGAACACTCAAGCATGGGAGGACTCCACGCTCAAGCGTGGCAATGCTTAGACGTGGGAAGCTTGGACGCTCAAGCGTGTTGAGTACGTTGTGCCAGTTGTTTTGAGTTTTGACGCGTGTGGGACACGTGTCAGACCAAGGAGAGGACGAAGTGGACGAGGTTCCACACTCAAGCGTGGAGAAACCCCACGCTCAAGAGTAGAAATGCTCAGACGTGGGGAATTTGTACGCTTGAGCGTGATGGTCATTTACCCAAAGTGTTGTGCTTTTGGAATCATTTCACCAAAACACGAAAAAGCTTCTACGTTTTCGTCTTCCATGCTATGAGAGAGTTCCAAGGAGCTTCTTGAGAGTTCTTGATCCTTTCTAACTCATTCGATCATCAAAACCCTATTCCGACTACATGTTCGTGATCGTAGCTTCGGACTTGCTTAGGGTGCGGTCTTGGTTGCAAGCTTCGTTGACCTAAGCCTAGGTGCCGAAATCGTCGACCCTAAGTTCTTTTTGGTATTTCTCTTGGTTTCTAGTCTTTTCTTACTCCTACTTCAACCTAATGAGGTTTTGCTAACACATTAGGGCTTTGCGGGTACTTTTACCCGATCGATCGTTCGAGGAGTCGTGCGAGGGCTTGTGGTTGGACTTGGGTTGCAAGACAGCCGCTATTTGGTAAGCTTTTCCCCTTCAATTTGGTGGTTGCGACCTTGAAGCTTGGGATTCATTGTTGTACAATCGTTTGTTGTTGAATCTGTCATTGTTTATGAGTTTTTGGCTATTGTTGGACCCCGTGCATGTGCTTGGGGCGATTATTGGCCCAATGTGCATGCCGGGGGAATCCTTGGCAGTGTGAGGAGATACGTGTGGAGCTTGTGGGAAAACTTGTATGTATTGCCGGTTGCGGAGCTGCGATTGAAGTTGAATGGAAGTACGCGCAGAACTGTTCAGGTGGGGAGAAAGAGTTACACACGTCAGGGGAGGCAAGAGTAGTAATATAGCTTTGTTGTATGTTTTATGTTGTGTAAGAGAACCCTGAACCCTACATGAGGTTGAGCCCTGACAAAGTATCTAAACCCTAGGTTTAGTCTACTTTGGGTTAGCACCGCTGTTTGATATCCTAGGTTAGCAGATTTGTGATGCTTGATGCTATGTGTTATATGCTGTTATGTGAGTATTTGCTAACTGTGGTATGTGAGATATATGCATAATATGATGCCTGTGATAGCGTGTTGACATGTTGAGATGTGTACAGGTTTGTTGAGCAATATATTGATATTGTAGCTTTTACCTTGAAATGCGGTATGCATGAGAGCTTGGAGGTTTTGTATAAACTTTGACTCGTTGTGGATGTTTGAGCTGGTAGTCGAGTTTCGAGATTATAGTTGGAGCTTGGAGCTCGTGAGGTTATGATGGGAGCTTGGAGCTCATATGGTTACAGTGGAGCTTGGAGCTCGTGATGTTTGAGGATCGAGTTTCATCTAAAACGATATCAGCTCAAGCGTGATGGATGACATGCATACCATTTGCATATGCCAAGTGGCGAGCTGTGTATCGGGAGGCACATGAGGTTGGTGCACCGAGTGTGGGTGCGAAAAACGGAAAGGAAGGTCTGTGAGACCTCGAGGATATACTAGACACAGGTGGCCCACATGAGACCGATATGGTAGCGCCTACCGTGTCGTGGTAGTCCTGAGAACGTCCTACTATCCCGATTGGACCCTGAGTCTTTCCAATTGCCGGTGGATCTTCCGAGGAGGCCCAGATAACCCTCTCTGTATGGGACAGTTGCGCGGTGATGCACTGTTATGGGTCACGGCGAGCGGAACGGATTACCGAAACAAATGAACTTATCCGATGAGCGGACATATGATGTTGTCCTTAAGAGGACGTTTAGTACCAGCCGACATGCATAGAAAGAGTACGTGTACATCTAGCTAGGGAAACGACCATGGTGTCGAGACATTGGGAGATGGTTGTGTTTGCTATATTTACTGCTTTGCATTATCCCTTTGCATTGATGTGCCTTATTCTTATCTCCCTACTTTTCTTGTATGCTATGTCCTTTGATCTACGAGCAAACAACGAGCCAGCAGTGTACTAGGATGGACCCGAGGCTTCACCTATTCATCACGGGGGCACCATGGATGCCAATGCTAGGTGACATCGAGATTATCTACCATGATGAGAGGGGATGGCGGGTAGACCTCTCAACCTTTTTGGTAAGGTATATAGGACCCGTTAGCTTGATATTCAGGAGTGATATGCCGCTGTATGAGGACGTTATTGGACCCTACCGTGTGATTCAGTTTCTTCCCTTCCCACGTATATGGCACCCACCGAGGTAGAGAGCAAGACTATAGGTGGGTTGCCCCACAGTCATCACAGTATCTAGTAGACGGGGTTTTGTCTACAGAGGCCAATAGAGGCAGACAGCGCATTATCTGAGGACATATCAGAGGCGACAGATTGTTGTGTCTAGTTCCTCCTCCGAGTACGAGCTTGTGCGGGTTTATAGGCGTACTCACGGAGAGGGACAGGGTAGCTTCGGACACTCTCACTAGTGTGAGTGGGTTGCTGCCAGTGTGTCGTCTCTAGGATTGTGTGGTGAGATTATTTTGATGTATTTTGAGAGTGGACAGGGGAGTGCTGGTGAGCAGGATTTTGTGCGTTTTGGAGGTCCTTTGATGTATCTACTTTTATTTTCTGTTTGTAATGTGTATGTATATGTACCTAGCCCTACTGATGGGGCAACCACGTATATTTCAGTACTGCATGTATATATGTTTATTATTTCTGTTACATTTACTCATATTTATCTTTCATACGTGCTTATGTTTTATCGCTTGCCTCGTCTGTTTTAATAAGCGCGTAATATATCGTTAAACTATAGTTAAATACATAAGTGGGCACTAATGGGATTATCCTACATATGTGGGGTCGTCTCATTTTGGTGGTATCAGAGCAGTTTGGTTCTAACAAGGACTGTGGAGTTTGGAACCACAACTGTGAGGTGTTAGGAAGTTGAATAGGCTAAGTTTGTCATCTCTTCGAGAGAGTATATGTCTAGAAGGGTAGAAGGAGTGCGATCGATCGTTGTGATGTTTATATGAATGATAAGTAGATATATTTAATTATGTTGCTTATCATGTTTGAACTCTGAGCTAACGGTTATTTGAAACAGGAACCAATGGCTCGGGGAGGAAGAGGTATAGGTAGAGGCAGAGGTAGGACCGGACTGAATGGAGGTCAAGAGGTTGATGCTTTGCACACAGGAAACAGAGCTGAATCTTTAGAGACCCTCAGGACTATGAGGGATATGGCTGCGACAATGTTACAACAAACACGGCAGATTGCCCAACTCATTCAACTGACTTGTTAAAACCAACAACAACAGCAACAGAGGGATGTCAGAAGTGAGGATGCTGGTTTGGATGCTTTCATGAGATGAAAACCTCCTCAGTTCAACGGAGACTATAATCCGGAGGGGGCCGAGTTGAGGGTACATAAGTTGGAGAAGATGTTCGCCCCCACACATTGTGACGAAGCTCAGAAGGTTTCTTATGCTTCTTTCATGCTGTTGGGAGGAGCAGAGATATGGTGGAAAAAAAAAAGCAGAGGCTGTTTGAAACTGAAGGAAGGGCAATAACTTGGGAATTGTTCAGGGGGTGCTTCCTTGAGAAATATTTTCTCAAGATGGTCAGGAAGGAAAAGGACAAGGAGTTCCAGAGTTTGAAGCAAGGCAACATGTCGATCGGGGAGTACGGCGCAAGTTTTGAGGCGCCACTTAAGTTTTCTGAGTTCTATCAACGATACCCTGACGAGGAATGGATGTGCCGCCTGTTTGAATATGGTTTGAAGTAAGAGGTGCAGAAAGCAATAGTACCCTTAGGGATTACCAGATTCCCTAACATGTTGGATCAGTGTTCAACGATTGAGAACATTGAGAGGAGAAGAGAGCTGGTTCCGAGGAGTGGAGGACCTATCCGCAACAATCAGAGGGGCAGAGGCGGAAGGTTTCAATCAAGTCAGAGGCCGTACAGCAGGCCAGTTCAAAGAAGTGGAGAGGCTGGAGGACAAAGACAGAACCCACGCCAAGTGCTACAAGGCTGCTTCAGGTGTGGTGGACCACACCTAGCCAGAGACTGGAGAAGTCAATTGCCAAGCAGAACAATGACATGCTACTCATGTGGAAAGCCAGGGCACATGGCCAAAGATTGTCAGCATGGAGGTGCGAAACAGACTGGTGTGGCTGGGCAGACTGTTGCAACACCCTTTCCCGAGTGTCACATTCCTGAACGATTATAAGCCGAAAATAATATTAATGCGGAAAATACGGTTTTTCTTTTCTTTTCGCAATGATGTAATGGGATTCGTAAAGGTAATAAATGAACTTAGGTACACCATGCATTTCTAGAAGTCATATATAATTAAGTACAAAAATAGAAACAATACTGTATGTATACAGACATAGGTCCAAGCCTAACTGATAAAAGTATATAATAAGTACTAGGAGTCACAGCTCCACAAAAGGTATAACAGACACTTGACACAGCCTAGCCAAAACTAAACAACAAAAGGAGTCCCCCTCCGGACTCAAAGTATATGCTGAACTGAATCGTCATCACGTCCATCTTCTTAAGCAGAAATAGCAATACTAGCAGAGAAGATATACAGATATGGGTGAGATTCCCAATCATCAACACAGAAAAATAGTAAAAGTAAAAACCAGATGACGCACCAAGTAATAACATACTTAACATGCATACCACAAATCTCAATATATCATGTTAATCAATTAGCAGCATAAAATAAGGCATTCTCAAAAACAGAACAGCGATGTACAACAAGTAAATGTAATCATCAACAGCCATGCAATGCAATGCAATGTATATGACTCAATGCCGTATGCCACAAGGGTAAACTCTGACCCCTACGCCATGGAGCTAACAAAGTGTCGGAGAGAGTGAATGGGAGGACATGTTCCGTGTATGCCAGCCATGGGCAAGATGCTACAACATTCGTAACATGCACGTATCTAGCTTTACAGAAACACTCTACACCAAACATGAAAAGTACAACATCTAGTTGAGGATATCAGTGTATTGCTCGGATTCGCTACGACATAGAAGAGCTACCAGCTGGTCACATGTTAGCCTTTCCAACCCTGATACCTCCAAGACTATTTAAAACGTCACTATAAGATTCGCACCCGCATCAAGGTGTAAGCTCAACTCCTAGGCTCAAGGCCTTACAACTCATGCAATGAAATGCCAATGCTTACACAAAGCAGATGCGATATAGCAATGTCTATCCACCGGATAAACCTCAAGGTTCACTAAGGTTCTCTTCCTTAGGAACTATACGCGTCTTTGTATTACACAACTTTTATCCACTGGATAAATCTTGTGATCCCTCCGGGATCGAGTCATCACAAGACTGAAACAATTGAACGATTGACCTGGATCCGAATCACCAGTCCGTCATCGAACTACTGTTCCAAAACCCAAAATGTTTCATGTTTGTGTTCGTATCTTATGATTTACATCTCATGTCTTAAGTATTATGAAGAAGGATTGAGAATCCTCTTAGATAAGGCTTTGATCCTCTCTAAGATATTAATTCCTTGGATTTCAAATAATGAAATAAGTATTGATTCACTTAAGTCTTATGAAGTCATTGATGAACTAAATCATCAATGGTATAGTGCATGGTCTTGTTCCACCATATACTATACTTAAATATCTCTTTTCTTCAACTCTAAGTTAATTACTTTAACTTAGGTTTTCACGCATAAAACTTTACGATTTAGAGTTGAAAACTCTCTTTGTAAACCAAAACCTTTCTAATTGAAAACTCATTTGATTTGAAATCACTTTGTACTTGCTTAAAGTAAAGTACCTTAACTAAGTTGAAAAGGGTTTTTCCTCACTAACTTAGTGTAAAACCATGATTTAGGTTAGTATAAAAGAAATGGAATGTTATCTAATTCTGGAACTATGGTCCATTTCACTCAAACTTAAGGACAAGGTCCTCTTTATATTTTGTGGATTGAATGTTAACTTAGTTTGACAATAAAGGTTGTCCCATTAAAACCTAAGGTAACTTTACATTACTCTTACTTCCATGAAATCACTTTCGTCATTTTACTTTTAAAACACTTAGTTAATTGGATAAACTGTGACTAAAGTAAAAGTACATTTTCACCTTAGTAGAAACACTTGAAAGTCAAAACTCTATTTGATCTTTGGATCAAAATCACTTCTTGTTTTATTTTGAAACATAAGTTACTAAAACACTTTCTTACTTTTAAAAACTTTGAATGTTCAAGAACAACTCATGTTCTTCCTTTTCTTTTGGTCATGGCCGAATGCCCTCACAAATGGAATGTGAAGATTTTGCTTCACCAACTTGTCAAGTAATAGCTCAAAAGCTCACAATATAATGATGAAGTATAATCATGCATCATTCAATCATAATCAAGCATAAAATTCCTTACTTGATCTAGAGATCAAAGTTTGGTTTTTAACATACATAAAAATATTTTTTTATCCAAGCATGCATCATCATAAACAAATAATAAACATAGAACCATTATTACAATTATGTTCTCAATGAGAACTTCACAAATAAAGTAGTGAACCCAAACAAAAGGGTTTCACCCAAACAATCATAAATAACCATTTTCACCTTCCACCAATTTTGGTGTGATGAGTTTCACTCCCCATACCTTTTGGTGAAGTAATCCTTTGGATGAAAAGTCGTCCGATCGGTTCACGAATCTCCCGATTATTCGTCCGAATACTCAACACCAACTATAATCACACAATCATTCAAACATTAACATCTAACAACACAAAATCTTACTATTTCCATCAACATAGGATTCGGCCATAGGGTTTTAAAATTAGCTAGAGTTTGCATTTGGTTTTAATCTCTTGGATAGATGATCCTTAGGTATACCTAACACTAAAACAAGTCTTATTACTTAAAACTTGAATAAAAAACTCAAGCTTTCCCAACATATGTGATTCGGCCATATATAGCCATATGAGTTTGAGAACTCTTTTGGTTACAAACTCTTGGTTTATGAAAGATGATGATGAAACTAGCTCATAGGAATTGGTTTGACATTAAAAGGATTTTTCTAAACTTTTCTATGAATTTTTGAATTTTGAAGTTCAACTTGAACAAAATCTTGAAAAGCATAATTTCAATGGAAGAAAATGAAGATTAAGAGACCAAAGAAGAAGTCTATAACTCTTAGAAGATGAAGGTTGAGCAATGTAACGCCCTGATTTTCATGTTTTCTAATTCTTCCGTATTTTAATGTCTTTATTTTATTCGAGGTCTTAGGAATGGAAATAAAATATTTCGAGACCATATTCATGCTCGACGATATCGTAGGAAGCTATGCTTAAGTTTTGAGTTGAAAACTCAAACGGAATCCGGTCTGCGTTTTTACACTGACAATATGGTTTTACTGCTTAGGAGACCTTAGATGGACCCGTGAATGAGACAGTAAGTCTTAGAATTCGATTCTCTACGTTTTGGTCAAATTTCACAAAAATTTCAAAAAAATCACTTCCTAACCTCCGTTCGAGCGGAATCCTCAATCAGGTGATGAACGGAGCCACATATGGACTTACCGAGACTCGCCAATGGATAAGCTTGATACCACATCATCCTAGGACACTTGGGAGAGTATGCCAGAGTCATCATGACGTTCGAAAATATCTGGACGTAAAATGACCAATATGCCCCTAACCTTAGTCTTTTACACTTTTACCATTTTACCTTTTTGGCAAATGACCTTTTTACCCTTAGGTGAGCTTTTAAGAGGCTGAACTCAGCCCCATCCAGCCTTCATTTTCTTACAGCCCCTCTCCCTATAGAACTCCATAGTTGTTCTTGAGAGAAACTTAATTTTCTTCTTGAAAAGCTTGATTTACTTGTTAGAATCACTTGATTCCTTAAGCAATCTTCCTCCTTCATTTTTAGGTAAGATCACTTCTATGATCTCCTAACTTCTTGAATCTCTCTTTATTTCAAGATCAAACTTCATTTTCATGAAAATCATTTCTTAGATCCAAAACTTTGAAAATCCATAGGAATTTGTAGAAAAATCCTTTTGATGTGAAACCAATTTCTTTGAACTCACCTCATCATTCTCTACCTAAACCGAAGAGCTTATGATTCAATTCTCATCATAGCCCTAAATCCCCAATTTGGCTGAACCGTATAGTGATGATGAATAGTGTTTTTCATCAATTTTTGATTTCTAACACTTGATTTCATCCGTAGCTTTCCTATTACCTTTGAATCCATGAAATGGAAAACCAAAACCAATTCCTAGCTTTATTTTATTTAGGGTGGCCGAAACCCTTACGTAGAATTGTTGAGTTTTGTTTTGATTGTTGTGTTGTTGTAGTTGGTGACGATTGTCAGGAGGTTCACAAACCGATCAACTGACTTTGATCCAGATATTTGCTCATCAACAGGTATGGGGGGTGAACCTCATCACACCAAGATGGTGGAAATGAAGATGGTTGTTTAAGTTTATGTGTGGGTGAAACCCTTTAGTTTGGGTTCACTTTTAATTGTTAAGTTTTGTTAAGTTCTCTTGAAGAACAAAGTTGTCTTGATGAGTTTATGCTTTAGTGTATTGTAGTGTACTCTAGCATATGTTGATGATGATGTGATTGAATGAAAATCATTTCCATGTATGTTGAAAAACCTGCTTTGATCACTAGATCAAGTATGGACTTTTATGCTTGATTATGAGGCCATGACGTGTGATGGACTTTTATTGTTTTGAGTATGATATAACAATGTGTAATTGTTGTTTATCATAATTGGTGTGAGCATTTTGAGCTATATTTGCTTTGCTGGTGAAGCAAAGTCTCCATTTTTCATTGGAGTAGGCTTGTGGCCTTAGTAAGAGGAAATATAAGAACATGTGTTGTTCTTGACATAGCTTAGGTTTTGAAGTAAGAAAAGTGATTTCATAACCTATGTTTTCAAAGAAAAACAAAGAGTGATTTTGATCCAAAGATCAAATGAAGTTTTAACCTTTAAAGTGTGTCACCAAAGTGGGAAAATGTCTTTTCTTGAGCCATAGGTCTTTCAATCAAACTAAGTGTTTCAAAAAGAGAATTAATGAAGGAGTTAGGGAAAAGTGAAAATAGGGCATTCGCCCAGCGAACCTTGTCTCGCCACACGAGATAGAGGGAAGACAAGGCATTCGCCTGGCTAACATTGTCTCGCCACGCGAGACAGTGGGCTAGCCAGAGCAGCAAAGATATAACTTCTCGGCCTTGCTTCGCGAAGTCGTTATCGCCTCGCGAACCAGAAGGACTGTCCGAGCAGTAAAAGAGATAGCTTCTCTGCCTCGCGTCGAGATACCCTTACCGCCTCGCGAATAAGAAAGACTGTCTAAGCATTAGAGATAACCTCTCATTCTCGCGTCGCGAAACATGTGTTCGCCCCTCGAGAAATGGCTTTGTTTATAAAAAATGTTTTTCTACTCAACTGTAAAGTTTTACGCATAAAAACCTAAGTTAAGTAATTGACTTAGAGTTGAAGACAAGGGTTAATTAAGTATAGTATGTGGTGAAACAAGACCATGTACTATACCATTGATGACTTAGTGCATCAATGACTTCATAAGACATAAACACAAACATGAAACGTTTTGGGTTTTGGAACAATAGTTCAATGACGGACCGGTGATTCGGACCCCGATCAGTCATTCAATTGTTTCAGTCTTGTGATGACTCGATCCCGGAAGGATCACGAGATTTATCTGGTGGATAAAGATTTTGTTTTCAAAAGGCACGTATAGTTCCTAAGGAAGAGAACCTTAGTGGACCTCGAGGTTTACCCGGCGGGTAGACATTGCTTGATCGCATCTGCTTTGTGTAAGCATTAGCATTTCATTTGCATAGTCATAAGGCTTTGAGCCTAGGAGTTGAGCTTACACCTTGATGCAGGTGCGAATCTTACGATGACGATCTTCAATGGTCTTTTTGGAGATATCAGGGTTGGAAGGGCTTACATGTGACCAGTTGGTAGCTCTTCTGTGTCGTGGCTAAACCGAGCAATACACTGATATCCTCTACTAGATGCCGTACTTTTCATGTTTGGTGCAGAGTGTTTTCGTAAAGCCAGATATGTGCACGTTACGAATGTTGTAGCATCTTGCTCATGGCTGGCAGAAACCAGAACATGTCCTCCCATTCACTCTCTTCGACGTTTTGTTAGCTCCATGGAGTAGGGGTCAAAGTAGTACCCAATGACATTGGCATTGAATCATGTACATTGCACTGCATTGCATGGCTGTTGATGTATACATTTATTGTTATACATCGCTGTATTGTTAAGAATGTCTTATATTATGCTGCTAACTGTTTAACATGATATTATGGTGTCAACTGCTTAACATGATTGATATTGAGAATTCTTGTAAGCATGTTGGGTACGCTGTTACCTGGTGAGTCGTCCTGTTTTCACTACTGCTGTTTTGTTGTGTTGATGGACGGGAATCTCACCTATATCTGTATATTTTCTGCGGGTACTTGCTGTTGCTGCTTGAACAGAGGGACGTGATGACGGTTCAGTTCAGTAGTTCTTTTGATTCCGGAGGTGGACTTCTTTTGCTGTTTTATTTTTGTCTGGGCCAGACTATGTCAGTTTTTGGTAGTACTTTTTGGGATCTGTGACTCCTAGTACTTATTTTATTCTTATGTCAGTTATACATTAGACTTATGTCTGTATACAGTAATATTATTATTTCTGTTTCTGTCTTCTGTTTTCTGTTTCTGTATTTATAATACAGTATGTTCTAGAAATGCATGGTGAACCTAAGTTCATTTATTAGTGTTATTTACCTTTACTAATCCCATTACATCTTGCGAAAAGGAAAAAAAAATCGTATTTTCCGTATTAATAGATATTTTCGACCTTATAAATGTTTGGGAATATGACATTCGGGAAAGGGTGTTGCAAGCAAGATAATCAACTTTGCTTCTCAAAGTTCTTGAAGTTTCTTAAGGAAAATAAAGAGAAAAAGTGAGAAAGTGTGATGAAGATGATGTTATGAAGAAAAATGAAGTGAATGGCCTTCATGAACGTGAAATTACGTGTGGGGTGAAGGTGAGGGTAGAAAGGTCCACAAATTTTCACTTATGGGGCAAAATGGTCTTTTCACACAAGGTTAAATGGTAATTATGGAAAAGGTTAGGGGTATTTTGGTCTTTTCACGTCCAGATATTTTCTATATCATTATGACACTTGGCACGCATCCCAAGGTGATGTGACCTGATGTGACTTCATGATTATCCGTTAGCGGGTCCCGTTAAATCCATATACAGTTACGTTCGTCACCCGATTGAAGATTTCGCTCGAATAAAGCATAGAAACTGATTTTTTCAAACTTAATGAAATGTTGGAAATACAATTCTAAGACTAAATGTCTCGTTCACGGGTCAAAATTAGGTCTTTTGAGTAGTAACATACTACTATCAGTGAAAAAACACAAACTGGACTCCGTCTGAGTTTTCGACCCAAAATTTAACCGTAACTCCCTACGATAGCGTCGAGCCTGACTGTGGTCTCAGATTATTTTAATTCACTCTCTAGACCCTCCAATAAAATACAAACACATAAATACTGCTTATTAATATTATAAAGCTTGAAAAATCGGGGAGTTATAACTGCGAGAACACAAGTCACTGGAAGGATGTTTGCCATGATGGGAGCTGAATCCTCTCGATGCCCGAATCTGATTGAAGGTAAGTGTTTAGTTTCAGGCAAACTCTTATCTGTGCTATTTGATTCGGGGGCTATCCACTCGTTTATTTATTTAGAATGCATGGATCACTTAGGGCTACCAGTTTCTTCTTTACCTTACCACATTACTGTTTCCACACCCATGAGTGATTCTTTAACTACCCTGTTTGTATGCTTGAAATGTCCTATCCACTAGTACAGAAAACACTTTTTACATCGGTTAAAAAATACTTTTAACATCGGTTATAGTGGCGAAGTTAATTAAAGCGATGTTACAACTGTGACTTTTAACATCGGTTGTAAACCGATGTTAAAAGTTTAATTTTAACATCGGTTAATAAAAAACCGGATGTTAAAAGTACACTTTAAACATTGGTTATATTAATACCCGATGTTAAAAGTGTGGTCTTAGTCAGAGATGTGCTCTGGTCAGTACACTTTTAACTTCCATTATATCTGAAACCGATGTTAAAAGTACTTATAACATCGGTTTTAGGAACAAACGATGTTAAAAGTGTACTTTTAAAATCGGTTATTAGAACAACCGATGTTAAAATTAAATTTTTTTTTTAAATGGTGTGTTACATTTATAGTTCTTTCCCACCCTGCATATCAATCAGTATATCATCCACAATTCAGTACACAACATAATGCTAGAAACAGACTCAAACATGTAACTCATATAGATTGCTATTCCGGAATTACAATATTACAGTACTAGTTACACAAGTCCAGAATAATTAAACTATATTATATGACATTACATATATACAGTGTTATAAGTGCAATAACCTAAAGTCAAAAATGTGTCACATGCAATACATACAAGTGCAAAAATCATATACAATCTACATTATGCTGCCTAGTATACTAATAAAAGAAATTAGCAAAACGATCCCTCAGGTCTTTCGTCTCTTCTTGATCAAATGGAGTTTGATCGTCAAAAACCTGCACAAGTTTAAATAAACTCAACATTAAATCATCAACCTGATGACAACCAAATGGTGTGGTTGCCTTTTGAAGATCGTTTGGTTGAATTCAAAACAAGTAAATTTCGTGTTCTTCTTATGAACAAATTGTAGCAACATAAAAGTGAAGAAAACTAGAAAATGGTGAAGAAAGAAATGATGAGGCGCCACAAACCAAGAAGGTTTGATAAGCCAAGTGATGTTCGCCACAAGAATCTTGGATTCTTGATAAGAACTAAGTTTGGTTCAACCAAGAACCTAGGAGAAGCAATTCTCACTCAATGGAATTTGATCCAAAATAACATCCAAGTTGTATTTCTCAAGGTCTTAGGTGCATACATATAATAGTCATCCAACTTTTGGCATCCAAAGACAAGGCATAACCCCCACTTTGAATGGCCTAATTCCTAACTTGATGACCACTAAAACAAAATCAATTCAGCCCCCAAACCCATTCATACATGCCTACCCTTCCTTCTTCATGGGTGGTTACACTTTGTTTGTCAAATTAAAAGTGTAACACTCAAGCAATTGAAAGCAGCCCATCAAGCACTCATAACTCACCATCAAGCAATTGCATTCAGCCCCAAGACACTCAATGTCACGCCTACCACTTGTTCTTCATGGGTGGTTACACTTTGTTTGTCAAATTAAAAAGTGTAACACTCAAACAATTGAAGGCAGCCACCAAGACACTCATAACTCACCATGAAGCAATTGAAGTCAGCCCCAAGCACTCAATGTCACGCCTACTCTCCCTTCATGATGGGTGGTTACACTTTGCTTTGGAAATTAAAAGTGTAACACCCATAACTTACAATTTATTGACTCAACTTAATGAGGAGTTTCTTATAGCATGCAAGCTAAAGATTCCCTCCCCAAGACTCCCTAATTCACGTGTAGCTTTATGGAAAATATGGGCTAGACCTTCATGCAACTCTTAGTGTAGCCCACTAATAGAGAATGCCCAAATGGATCCACTCACATAACCCATTACACTTTATTGAATTGAAAACAACAAAACAAAAATTATGAAAGCTAAGTCACGCCCCCCTTGTCATCATTATGGGCCTCTACTTGACTAAGATAAGTCACCATCTTGGGCTCCATTCCTTCTAGGCCTGAAGTTGGGCTTGCTTCCATAATGGTGGTCACCATTTGTTCTAGGACTTCTTGGGCTTTCTTGGTTCTTGATCTGGTCATAGGCCCACCAAGTCCTTGAAGTGCTTCTTGGTCCATACTCCTCATTGGGCTCATATCACAACCAAAACAAAATATAATTTAACTTGTGCAAAACTTTATATTTATTACATGTTGCCATCCGTCAATAATAGTGGCGGAGACCACGTTCAACATATGTTTCATCACGTAGAATCCACACTCCCAGTCGCCAGCTTGTCTACGAGACTACAAGACAATATGAAATTGAATATCAAGTACATTACTAATATAATAATAGTTACTGTTGTAATTTTTTTTGTAAGAAATAATAAACTACTTACGAGTGGGATAATCCATTCAGGCTTTCTTGTTGACTTGGATGGCCTAATTTTGCCATCTGCACAAGCCATGCTACTTGCAACCATAGCTCTATGACTAAAAATAATAATGTCAATCGCGTCCTTCAATTCAGATGTCGGACTATAGTGCAACGAGCATAAGAAGACGACACGATGCTGGCTTGGATGAAGTATGAGCAACTCCCAATGACCACTCCTAAGTATTGGTGCTAGATAAATATCTTTCTTTGTTTGACCAAGTAGCTTCAGGATGTATGTCTTCATCGCATCCCCATTAATGCAGTAATTTCCCTGAATTATGCTTGGGGTCTAAGAATCCATACGTATTCTGGTTGCCTCTTTCCATACGTAAGCGATGAAGATACCTAAGATATTAGAATAAAATAATGTTAAATACCTCAGACATTGAAATAAATTATAGAATTAAAATACCTAAGATGCATGTCAACAGTGTACTTACGTCCACCACATACTCAGAACGGTATTGGCTAGCCAATTACCAGGCAGACATATGTCACCTATATCCTTCCCAGAGAAAAAAAAGGCTGGCAAGTCGCAAGCGCCTTCGTGTTCCAAGGGAATAGCATACTCTTTATCCGATGCATCCGCAGCAAATGCGGCCAAATGAGCTACATTCGATCTTAGCTTTTTATCAATGTTCTAAGCAGCAAAGATAAGGCATTAGTTAAGTAATGTCATTTGTAAATAAATAAGACATAAGTAATTAAATGATTAATATGAAATTAATATGCATACATGGGATAAAGGCATCTCAACTGGCTTATGTGCATCCTCACAGCTCCCCACGGTGCTCACATGTTGAGAAGGTTAGCTCATTGGGCTTTGCTGGGAAATTGTAACCCCCTAGATGACATCTCCTTTATGAATGATTCCATAAGCTCCGGAAACATCTCTCTTTTAAGCTCCTCCTTAATGCTTTCCCGTTCGTGGCTGCTGATTCGGCTTCCAACATGGACTCGTTGTCCGTGATATTGCCGAATGCCCACTAGCCCTCCAACACCCTTTACAAAGCCAGGGTGGTCATCTTTACCTAGGGCAGTGCTCAGGATATCCCTACGTCCATGTTGAATGAATGATCCTTGAGAGCTTTGTTCCACTGGCGATGTCTACAAGGGGGAAATTCACAAAATATGTGTAAGATAGTGTTTACTTAACTGTATTAATTACAAGTAGAAGTAATCTATTAATTACTTACAATCTTTTCAGCGACAATGCGTGTGGGCTCGGCTTTAAAATCTCCCGACTTTGTCTTTCGGGCTTCCATCCATGTTTCATGGCGTTCGGGTGGAGATGGAGGATTAACAACTATTTCTCCATCGGCTTCGGCTTCTCCATCAGCTCCACCTTCTTCTTGCTTCTTTTTGGCCTCTTCTTGCTTCTTTTTCATCTTCTCATCCATAATTTTCTGCCGAACCATACGATAGCCACCACGAGACATATGGTGTGGGCGTACATTGTTTTTCTGGATTTCCTTGGTCATTTTCCTTTTCTCCTGTTACAAATAACACGTACTCAATTAAATTAAATAAATAAATTAGATAGGCCTATTATAAAAAATATAACAGGAAACTAACCAGAAAAGCAGGGTCTTGTTGGCTCACAACAAACCTATCCTACGTCTCCTTATCAATGAAAGAGTATGTGTCAAGTGGAGATTTGTCGTCTTTCTTCTCAAAAATATATCTATTTACCAAATAGGTCTTGAACCCCGTCCACTGCTTCGTGGCAAAAGAAAGCCATTTCTTCTTACGTTCAGGAGTATTCGGGACATCAAAGGTCAACTATAGTACAAAACAAAATGGAGGAAATAATTAGAGTATGATAATAATATAAGTAAATACAATTTAGATACAAATAGAGAGGATAAAAGTAAAATACCAAGATTGAAGACCAAATTTGATCCTTCACCATACTCGGTACATGAGCCCATTCCTCAGTCAGAATGCTATCCCTGTTTTGAGCTTCCAGGGCCACAAAACCGGTGAATTTGTCAGCATTCAGCCCTATGGCCCCCCCATATGTATCAAACTCAACCGGAAGCCTCTGATCACCGCAACGACTCAGGGCTAACGATCGTAACTTTGTGGCTGCTCTACCCCTTTTTTTGGGGCGTGCACCACCTGACCCGCTATGTGAAGGAGAAGGAGGAATGCCTGCTGGATCAGTCATGTATGCCTATTTAGACAAAAAGTAATAAATTAGGTCAGTATATAAGAATGGATAAATAAAAAAAAGTCTACTATAACATGGATAAAAAAGCCTATTTTAACATGGATAAATAAAAATAAGTCTAACTTAACATGGAGAAATAAAAATAAGTCTAATTTAACATGGATAAATAAAAAAATAATACTTTAATTTAAACATAACTTACACTATGGTCAAGTTTAGATCAATATCCCTTCATGATGATCATCACGAGTGGCAAGTACATCGTCCACTACATTTTCCTCGACGAAAATAGGCATCTGTGTTGAGAAAGAAGGAGTTTCTTGAATATCAAGAGTTGAATCTTGATTTTCATGGATACCATTATGCATGCTTTTTCCTTGGAGAACAACTGACCACCTTTTGTTAGAAGGATCATTGATATAAAACACTTGTTTTGCTTGGGAAGCCATGATGAAAAGCTCTTCCGTGTGACCTACTTTGTCAAGGTCTACCAATGTAAATCCTAATTCTTCAGTTTGCACACCACTGTTACTGTCAGCCCACTTACACTTAAAAACAGGCACTTGAAATTTAGTGCAATCGACCTCCCAAATCTCCTCAATGACTCCAAAATAAGATTTCGATGCCATAATGGGATTTGTATCTTTTGAACTAGAGAAGTGCATCGACTCAGATACGATCATAACCCCACAGTTTTGCATGGTACTCTTGTCATCTTGGGACTTTGTATAGAAGGAAAACATATTGATATCATATCCACTCCAACATATGACTTCAAGACGTGGCCCCTGTGCTAGCCATTGTAATGTATCGGAAGCAGTATGATCATTTGTAATTTTTTCTTTAAACCAGGCTACAAAAGTCTTGTTATGATGGCTCAACAACCATTTTTCGTTCCTTATAGGGTTTTCTTCCTTGTTATGGTGCAACCTCATCAGTGTTATTCAAAATGTGCAAATGGGCTTGAAACACTTCCTCCCGAGCCTTTATATTAACCTTTATACCTCGTGTACCCTTACCGGCATATCTTCCCTCATGACACGGCTTAGGAATCCCTATAGCCTCCACTTCTGAAAGGTAGTCTTGACAAAACTCAATAGCTTCTTCTGCAACATACCTTTGAACAATAGATGCTTCAGGACGGTGTGGATTCTTCACATACCCTTTCAAGATCTTCATGTATCGCTCAACTGGGTACATCCACCTTAAATAAACGGGGCCACATAATCTAATCTCCCTCACTAGATGAACAATTAAGTGAACCATGATGTCAAAAAATGAAGGAGGAAAATACATCTCCAATTGGCACAAGATTATAGCAGCCTCATCTTCCAACTCATCCAATTTCTCGGGGTCAGTGACTTTGCTACATATAGCATTGAAGAATGAGCACAACCTAGTTATGACATATCTAACATTTTTAGGAGCAATACCACGAATAGACACTGGTAGTAGTTGTTGCATCAAGACGTGGCAATCATGAGACTTTAAGCCAACCAATTTTAGATCATTTGAGACAAGTCTCTTGACATTTGAAGAGTAACCCTGTGGCACTTTGACGCCCCGTAGACACTCACAAAAACTTGTTCTCTCTTTTTTTGACAAGGTATGACATGCTGGAGGCAAATATGTTTGCTTACCATCCTTTGGTTGTGGAGCTAACTACTCTCGTATACCCATCGCAACCAGATCTAGACGAGCATTCACACCGTCCTTTGTCTTACCCTGAATGTTGAGAAGCGTTCCAATTAGACTATCACATACATTTTTCTCCACATGCATGACATCAATACAATGTCTGACATCAAGTTTGCACCAGTATGGAAGATCAAAGAAGATCGACCTTTTCTTCCATATGTTTTTCTCAATAGCCTTCTTTTGAGCCTTTCCGAACATAACATTAATGTCATTCACCCTTTGATAAACTTTCTCTCCATTAAAGGCCGTCGGAGCAATTCCATTCTCTTGGAATCCATTGAAAGCATTTTTCAGTCTACGATATGGGTGATCACGTCTGAGAAATCTCCGATGCCCAAGGTAAACTGTCTTCCTTCGATGTTGCAATTGTGTGAAACATGTGCCTTCTTCACATATTGGGCATGCTTTATGCCCCTTAACACTATACCCGGACAAGTTCCCGTATGCTAGAAAGTCATTGATGGTGCAAAATAACATGGCATGCATCTTGAAAGTCTCTTTGTAATGGCCATCAAACACATCAACGCCTTCCACCCACAACTTTCTCAAGTCTTTAATCAAGGGACTTAGATCAACATCTAAGTCATTTCCTGGCTGTTTTGGGCCCGAAATCATCATAGATAACATCATGTATTTGCGCTTCATGCACAACCAAGGAGGTAGATTGTAAATTACGAGGAGAACAGGCCATGAACTATGGATACTACTTAAGGTACCATACGGATTCATTCCATCCGTAGCAAGTCCAAGCGTAAGGTTTCTTGGCTCATTTCCAAAATTCGGAAACAAACTATCAATTCTCTCCCATTGCACAAAATCAGCCGGATGGCGAAGCATTCCATCACGTTTCCTCTCATCTGCATGCCATCTAATGTTCTTTGCGTCATTTACATTAGCGAACAATTGCTTGAACCTTGGAATTATTGGAAGATACCACAACACCTTTGCAGGAGGACCCTTTGTGATCACATCACAACTGGAATCACCATCCTTCACTTTGTACCGCGATACCCCACACTTGGGGCAGTCGTGCATCCCTTCATACACACCCTTGTATAGTATGCAATCATTAAGACATGCATGTATCTTCTTATACTCCATACCCATCGGACAGAGTATCTTCTTTGCCTCATAGTTACGATCTGGCAGTGTGTTGCCTTCTGGAAACATGTTGTTCAACAACTCAAGCAATTCGGTGAAGCTTTTATCACTCCACCCATTTCTCGCCTTCACACTGAACAATTTTAAGACTGCCGACAACCTTGTATAAGTAGTGCACCCCGGATACAAAGGCGTATCCGCATCACTGCACAAAGTATCATACACACGTGCTCGCTGAAATGACTCTTGTCCAATATCACGGATCATGTCCTCTAATCGATCGTCCTCCATATCTACATCAACTTCTTCACTTTGGGACACACTTGGCATGTTTAACAAGTCTTCACCATGCCATATCCATCTTGTATCACTTTTGCAAATCCCTTCACAAATAAGATGATCACGTATTTGCTTAACTTCATATTTCCTCATATTCAAACATCTAACACAAGGACAATTAAATCTTCCATTACTATCAGGAAGATTTCTTTGAGCAAATTCTAGAAACTCTTCCACTCCCTCCCGATACTCATCACTTGTGCGTTTACTAACCATCCAACTACGGTCCATATCCACGTTCTGTAGATATTCACATATTTATACAATATGAGCACAAGAGGGGAGACTCTCAAAGAGCAGTATTTGAAACTATAGGCCTAAACCTTAAGTCCTATAATAGAAACTAAACCCCTCGACTATTGATCAAACCAATCCAGATGACCTAACTTTTTAAAACAACCCAAACCCCTTGACTATTGAGATTATAAACAAAGCCTAAAAGTCTATGCTCAATATGTAACATCAAAGTGTTTAAGTTTAAAAAAAACTCAAAATGCATTTCATTATTTCATAAAATATTCAAATCATTAAAACAGAGACAATGCTAAACACTAACTAACAGAGAAGGATTACCAAGTAGAAGGGGAGTTGGGGCGGTTCAAATGCGGTGGTCAGTTGTAGAAGAGAGGGAGTGGGGTGGTTCAGTTGCGATGGTTCAATTGTAAATGGTTCTGAGCAAATATTAGCAAAAATTGTATTTAGCAAATGAGGGTTTGAGCAAATAAAAATAGGGAAGAGAGAGTTACGTACCTTTGCGAAGAGGAAGTTATGGTGGTGGTTCTACGGTGGCTCACGAACGGAGGAGAAGGAGGTCAGTGAAGAGAAGAGAAAAGTAGGTCGCAGGAGTGGGAACACTGTCACGTTGAAATGTAGGGCGCGAGACAGGGAAGGTTTGAGAAAGTTAACGTTATACATTTTAATAACCTTTAACATCGGTTGTTAGAAAAAATCGATGTTAAAATTTATTTTAACATCGGTTATATAAAAAAACCGATGTTAAAAAGTTACTTTTAACATCGGTTAACTAAGAATCGATGTTAAAAAGTTAGCACCAGTAAATATGGAATGGAGGGAAGAAACTTTTAACATCGGTTTTACCAGAAACGGATGTTAAAAGTACATTTTAACATCAGGTTACTTATAACCGATGTTAAAAGTGTACTCTATACGCTATTTATTTACAAGTTTGCCATCGCGTCTATTTTTAACATCTGTTTTTCTTTAACAGATGTTAACCTCATGTGAAAAGTCTATTTTCCAGTAGTGATCACAATAGAAAACAAACATTTCTTTGTAGACCTAGTCTGTCTGCCTATGCAGCAGATTGATGTTATCCTAGGCATTAATTGGCTTTCGGCTAACCATGTAGTCATGGACTGTGCCAAAAAGACCGTTTGTTTTTCCAAGCTATCTAGGTTGATGCCTTCTAACGAAGGTATCCCGACGGATGTACGATCGGAAGAGTATGTGGTGTTGTTCTCCTTGGAAGCGAAGGAAACTCCAAGTGTAGGAGCGCTGCCTGTAGTGCAGGAATTTCCGGAGGTGTTTCCAGATGATGTTCCAGGGTTGCCGCCGGAAAGGGAGATCAAGTTCGCCATAGATCTGATACCTGGGACTGGACCTATTTCGATAGCACCTTATCGAATGTCTCTAGTAGAGTTGGAGAAGTTGAAGAAGCAACTGGATGAGATGCTAGGCAAAGAGTTTATGAGACCTAGCGTGTCGCCGTGGGGAGCTAAGGTACTGTTCGTCAAGAAGAAGGACGGAAGTTCAAGGTTGTGTGTTGACTATCGTCAGCTGAATAAAGTGACAATAAAGAACAAGTATCCATTGCCGAGGATTGACAATTTGATGGATTAGTTGAGGGGCGCAACTGTGTTTTCCAAGATCGATATGCGATCTGGTTACCATCAAATTAGGGTGACGAAAGAGGATATACTGAAGACTGCTTTTCCGAGTCGGTATGGGCACTACGAGTATTTGGTTATGCCTTTCGGTGTGAAAAATGCTCCGGCTGTATTCATGGACTATATGAACAGGATATTCTGACCGTTCCTAGATAAGTTTGTTGCCGTGCTTATCGATGAAATCCTTATTTACTCTCCGAGTAAAGAGGAACATCAAGAGCATCTTTGAGTGGTGCTGAAGGACAGGCAGTTATATGTGAAGCTGTTGAAGTGTGAGTTCTGGCTGAAGGAAGTACAGTTTCTATAACACATGATCAATAAGGATGGAATCACGGTGGATCCTGCTAAGGTTGAGGCAGTGGCTAAGTGGAAAAACCCAAAGACTATGAGCGAGGTTCACAGTTTTCTTGGTTTGGTGGGCTACTACAGACGGTTCGTCGAGGGATTCTCTAAGATTGCGTTGCCTATGATGCAATTAACGAGAAAAGGGAAGGCGTTCGAGTGGTCGGAAGCTTGTGAGCAGGGTTTCTTAGAGCGGAAGTGGAGGTTGACCATGTCGCCGATGTTGATTTTACTTGATCTGTTAGAACGTTTTAACGTATACTGTGATGCGTCATATCAAGGATTGGGTTGTGTCCTCATGAAAGAGGGAGGAGTGGTGGCGTATGCCTCCAGGCAGTTGAGAGTGCATGAATAGAACTACCCGACTCACGATCTGGTGCTAGCTGTGATAGTGTTTGCATTGAAGATATGGAGACACTATCTATATGGTGCTAAATTCAACTTATTTAGAGACCATAAAAGCCTGAAGTATCTATTCGACCAGAAGGAGTTGAACATAAGGCAAAGGAGGTGGATGGAATTCATAAAGGACTATGAATTTGACCTGCAATACCATCCAGGCAAGGTGAATGGAGTAACTGACGTGCTCAGTAAGAAGTCCCTACACATATCTGCAATAATTGTAACAGAGCTTGAGTTGCTAGAGCAGTTTAGGGATCTGAATCTTGGCGTGGAAATCGTTGGGGATAGGCTGAATCTTAGGATGATTGAGGTTACAAGCAATTTCATGAATCTGCTTTGGAGAAGCCATGCTGAGGATGAGTACCTTAAGGAGGTGAACCGGTTGATAGAGGAAGGCGAGACGTCTGAGTTCAGAAGAGGTGTTGATGGTCTTGTTAGGTATGGTGACTGGGTCTGTGTGCCTGCGGATAGTGAAGTTAAGAATATGATCCCATCAGAATCACACAAGAGTAAGCTGAGTTTTCATCCAGGAGCTACCAAGATGTATCAGGATCTAAAGAAGCTTTTTTGGTGGCCAGGGATGAAGAAGGAAGTGGCAACCTATGTCCTACCCTACTTGGTGTGTCAAAAGGCAAAGGTTGAACACCAGAAGCCAGCGGGATTGTTGCAATCATTGGACGTCACGGAGTGGAAGTTGGACAGTATTGCAATGGACTTTGTTTCTGGGTTACCAAGGACTCAGAAGAGGCATGAAGCAATTTGGGTCATCATAGATAGGTTGACGAAATGTGATCATTTTTTACCTATCAACCAGAACTATTCTCTGGAGATATTGACTCAGATTTACATTAGGAAGGTGGTGAAGCTGCATGGTATACCTTCAAGTATTATCTCAGACAGAGACCCGAGGTTTACTTCCAGGTTTTGGAGAAGCCTGAACGGTGCGTTGGGAACTAAGTTAAGGTTGAGTTCTGCATATCATCCATAAACGGATGGTCAGTCAGAACGGACAATTCAATCGCTGGAACTGTTAGAACATGTGTGTTGGAACACATAGGGATTTGGGATGAGTTTCTTCCTTTCATTGAGTTTACCTATAACAACAGTTACCATTCAAGTATCGGGATGGTCCGTATGAAACCTTGTACAGGAGGAAGTGAAGGACTCCATTATGCTGGTTTGAGACCAGAGAGAATTAGTTGTTATGTCCTGAGTTGGTGCAACAGACAACGAAACAGGTTAAGTTAATCAAGGAAAAGATGAAAGCCGCAAGGGACATGCAGAAGAGCTATGCTGACAGACAGAGGAGACCTTTAGAGTTCCAGGAGGGCGACCACGTGTTTTTGAGAGTTACTTCGAGGACTGACGTTGGCAGGGCAATTCAATCCATAAAGCTTACACCCAGATTCATAGGACCATTTCAAATTTTTCGCCAAATTAGTCCAATAGCTTACCAAATAGCCTTACCACCTAAATTGTCAAATCTCCATGACGTCTTTCATGTATCTCAGCTTATAAAGTACTACCCTGATATGTCGCATGTGTTAGAGCCCGAATCAATCTAGCTAAGAGCGAACCTTGAATACAAGGCTTTACTTGTTCGAATAGTGGATAACAGGATCAAGGAGCTTTGCGGCAAGTACATTCCCTTGGTGAGAGTGGAATAGGACCCAGTGATCGGAGACTCGAAATGGTAAAGAGAAGCACAGATGCGTCAGCAGTATCAATCGTTGTTTGTAGGTATGATCGGGAAATTTCGGGTACGAAATTTTCTTTATGGGGGTGGTAATGTAACATCCCTGTTTCCTGAAACCCTAATTGAGGTGGATAACCTTCATCAGGTGTTTGTATGATTGTGTGATTTTTTGTGTGTTAGTTATAAGTGTAGTTGGAAGTTTAGGAATAGGCTTGAATCCTATTGGAAGTGCTTAAGGTGTAACACGTGAAACTAGGGGAGTCAGAAAGCTGGAAGTCCCTTCCCAACTGAGCAGAACGCTCAAGCGTGGGAGGACTCCACGCTCAAGCATGGTAACGCTTGGACGTGGGAAGCTTGCACGTTCAAGCGTGTCGAGTGCGTTGTGCCAGCTGTTTTGAGTTTTGATGCGTGTGGGACATGTGTCAGGCCAAGGAGAGGACGGAGTGGACGGGGTTCCACGCTCAAGCATGGAGAAACCCCACGCTCAAGCGTGGCAACGCTCAGACATGGAGAATCTGTACGCTTTAGCGTGCTGGTCACTTTCCCAAAGTGTTGTGCTTTTGGAATCATTTCACCAAAACACGAAAAAGCTTCTAAGTTGTCGTCTTCCTTGCTGTGAGAGAGTTCCAGGTAGCTTATTGAGTGTTCTTGATCCTTTCCAACTCATTCGATCATTGAAACCCTATTCCGACTACATGTTTGTGATCGTAGCTTCGGACTTGCTTAAGGTGCGGTCTTGCTTTCAAGCTTCGTTGAGGTAAGCCTAGGTGCCGACTTCGTCGACCCTAAGTTCGTTTTGGTATTTCTCTTGGTTTCTAGTCTTTTCTCACTCCTACTTCAACCTAATAAGGTTTTGCTAATGCATTAGGGCTTTGCGGGTACTTTTATCCTATCGATCATTGAAGGAGTCGTGCGAGGGCTCATGGTTGGACTTGGGCTGCGAGACAGCCACTGTTTGGTAAGCTTTTCCCCTTCAATTTGGTGGTTTCAACCTTGAAGCTTGGGATTCATTAGTGTACAATCGTTTGTTGTTGAATCTATCATTGTTTCTGAGTTTTTGGCTGTTTTTGGACCCCGTGCGTGTGCTTAGGGCAAATTTTGGCCCAATGTTTATGTTGGGGGCATCCTTGGCAGTGTGAGGAGCTACCTGTTGAGCTTGTGGGAAAGCGCGTACGTGTTTTCGGTTGCAGAGCTGCGGTTGGAGTTGCACGGAAGTACGCGCAGAACTGTTCAGGTGGGGGAGAAAGAGTTATACACGTCAAGGAGGCAAGAGTAGTAATATAGCTTTGTTGTATGTTTTATGTTGTGTTGGGGAACCCTAAATGTAACACCCTGCTTTTCATTAAATATTTTTATTTAAGTTTTTTGATTTAATTGTAATTGTTGGTTAAGGGCTAAGTGGGATTTTTGGCTTAAAAGTCCCTTTCTGGAACATTAGCATGCCCGTGTTGATTTCCAGCACACCCGTACTGTTTTAGCTTGTCTTATGACCAGCTTAGTCACAAACACGGCCGTGTCATGGTGCGAACAGCGTCTCTCTAACGCTAAGTTCGGCACGCCCGTGTCGATTGCGCGGACCGCGTCTCGCTGATGCTGGGTTCGGCACGCCCGTGCCGAAATACAGCACGGCTGTGCCAGGTGTGTAGATTATATAATCGAATAGAAATCGAGGGTTAGCAATTTTAACCCTCATTTGACGGCGGCTGCTACCCTAGTGTGGCCATAGCACTTTGTTTCTAATCTCCATCAACCTTGGTGTGTTCTTGGAGTTTTGGAGACCTTTGGTAAGCCCTTGGTATGCTTGTGTTAGCCCTGTAGGTAACGTTCTTCTCTCTTATTAGTTTCTTTTCATGATTTTTGGATTAGAAACTGATTGGTTGATTGTTTTAGTTGACCAAGGCTTGAGTACGGACTGAGCCGCTTGGGAGGACGTGACCGGATTGTTGTTTGGGGCTACCGTTGCTGCAACCTTCAAACCAGGTATGGGGAGAAGGATAGTTTAATCACTAGGCAATGGGGGTAGTGTAAGATGAGGGGTTCCCATGACCCCAAGGTTATTTGTATGCTATCTGCTAATATGCCTGTTGCTATAATTGCTTGCTGCTATTATATGCATTGTTGTTGAATTGATGTTTGATGGTATGTGCATAGCATATTTGTTGTTAAATTGTTGTTTGATATGAACCTGTTGCTATGTCTCTAAAATTGGTTAATTAGGATTTTAATTGGTTAAATAATAAAGGGGCTGCTGTTCCCCAAAAGTATTCATAAGATATGAATTAATAAAGAGTGAGTTTTTATGTTAATGGTTTATTCATGAGCCTAGGGATGATTTTTTAGAGTGTTAGGGATTTTTGGTTAAATGATTAACCTATTCTTCGCTGCCCAGAATAGCATTGTCGCGCGATCACCACGGCCGTGCTCCAAGTTGAATTCTGGAAAATGGCCGTGCTCCTGCAGCATAGTAGCACGCCTGTGCAGATGTACACGATCGTGCGTAATAGAAAGCACGCCCATGCCATCGTGCAGCACGCCCATGCTACACGTAGGAGGTAGCACGCCTGTGCCATCGTGCAGCATGCCCGTGCCACCCCTCTGGTCAGAATCAGTGACTTACGGTCTAATGGGGTTTTAACCCTAATGCTTCCGATAATGATAGGATAACACACCAAACAAATGATGATGAATAGATAACTTGATTTTATAATAATTAAGACGATGAGGAACAATAAGTTGGTTAAGTTGGTGCCCTTGGGGTTACCGTACGATGAGATAATTGGATGCCTTTAGTGGTCCAATGTTGCGGCGATATAATTAGGTGCCTTTAGTGGCCCAATGATGAGGATATTATTCGTGGGTGCCTATAGTGGCCCAAGCGGAGGTGGTGGTTATTGTTGTTTGTTGATAGTGTTCATGCATCGCATTGGAGATGTTAGTTAGGGGAAGTTCAACATAGGGGACGTCGTCCTAGAGTACGGCGATCTGGCCATCCACGGTTGGTTCATCCAAGGTTTTGTGAACCGTGGCCCCCTGTGATGAGGCATCCATGGTTTGATGCTGATATGAGCCCACTAAGGAACATGGACCAAAAAGCACTACAAAGACTTTGTGGGCCTATGGCAAGAGCAAGAGCTAAGAAAGCTTTAAATCAAATGGTGGATCTTTTAATGGACACAAGCCCAAGTGCAAATCAAGAAGACATTGTGCCCAAGTTTGTATCTTGCATCATCCAACTAGAAGATTCATAATGTGGGGCGCATGACATGAACAAATTTCCAATTTTAGTGGTTTTTCTTTTATTTTTCAATAAGTATATGTGGGTCCAATTTGTTTAAATGTTACAATTGGATTCCTTCATAGTCTACACGAAATTAGAGAGTCTTGGGGAGGGAATCTTTGGCTTGCATGCTATAAGAAACTCCTCATTAAGTTGAGTGAATAAATTGTAAGTTATGGGTGTTACACTTTTAATTTGAAAAGCAAAGTGTAATCACCCATAAGGAAGGGAGAGTAGGCGTGTATATGAGTGCTTGGGGCTGACTTCAATTGCTTCATGGTGAGTTATGAGTGTCTTGGTGGCTGCCTTCAATTGTCTGCATGTTACACTTTTAATTTGAAAAACAAAGTGTAACCACCCATGTGAAGGAATGGTAGGTGTGTATGAATGGGTTTGGGGGCTGACTTGAATTGTTTTAGTGGTCATTTAACTTAGGAATTAGGCCATTCAAAGTCCGGGTTATGCCTTGTCTTTGGATGCCAAGAGTTGGATGACTACTATATGTATGCACCTAGAAACATGGAATAAGACAACTTGGACGTTGAATTTGGATTAATTCCATTAGTGAGAATTGTTCTCCTAGGTTCTTGGTTGAACCAAACTTAGTTCTTATCAAGAATCCAAGGTTCTTGTGGCGAACATCACTTGGCTTATCAAACCTTCTTGGTTTGTGGCTCCTCATCATCTCTTTCTATCCATTTTCTTACTTTCTTCACTTTTATGTTGATTCATTTTATTCATATAAGAAGAGCACGAAATTATCATGCTTTGAATTCAACCATAAGATCTTCAAAAGGCAACCTCACCATTTGGTTGTCATCAGATGCATTGGCTATCCAAGGGTTTCACCCATGGTTTGGTGAACTGCCGGTGTTGGTGCCTTTAGTGGCCAATGTGGATATGTAACTCCAAAGTTGTTCTTCCTGAGTTAGTTGGATCCACATGCATTGATGAAGTAGTGGAGTAGAGTTGCATTGCATCATATAGCATACTAGTTGATTGTTTATGCTGAGATTATATTTATGTATGTAAGTGTATGCTTATGACTATTGCCATCCCATGATGTATGTTCATCTTACTTCTATCTCCATGCCAATGTGTTTACATGTTTCCGTACTCCCCTTTCTGTGTTTTCTTGTTTGGCATGTATGGTTCATGCAGAGGATGACGAGCAACCCGGAGAGGAGTGACTCTGAGGAGCCACCACTCATAGTTAGGGCCTTTAGCTTAGTTGCTTATTTTCATTTATTTTAGTTTCTGTTGTATTCCGAGGATATTTCCGGAACAGTTGTACCAGCTCTGAATTGTGACATTGAGGTTGGATTTATTTATGTGTTGATGTTTACTTATCGTTTTTTAAAACTTTGGTTTAATAATTTCCGCGTTTGAGAACTAGTTCATATGGTACCTTTTCTACCCATGAATCTTTTTATAAAAGGTTGCATGTTTAAATTTTTATATATTTTTATCTTTTAATATCTAATTCTTATTTATTTATTATTATTCTTTATAACATGCAGGGTAGAAGTGTGTCACACTAAACCCTACGTGAGGTTGAGCCCTGACAAAGTACCTAAACCCTAGGTTTAGTCTACTTTGGGCTAACACTATATATGTTTGATATCCTAGGTTAGTAGATTTGTGATGCTTGGTGCTCTGTGTTATATGTTTTTATGTGAGTATCTTCTTACTGGGGTATGTGAGACATATGCATGATATGATGCCTGTGATAGCATGTTGACATGTTGACATGTTTACATCTTTATTGAGCATGATATTGATAACTGCTGCTTTTACCTTGAAATGCGTGTATGCATGAGAACTTGGAGGTTTAGTATGATAAGGGCTTTGACCCTTTGTGGATGTTTGAGCTGGTAGTTGAGATTCGAGGTTATAGTTGGAGCTTGGAGCTCGTGAGGTTATGATGGGAGCTTGGAGCTCATATGGTTACAGTGGAGCTTGGAGCTCGTGATGTTTGAGGATCGAGTTTCAATCTAGAACGATATCAGCTCAAGAGTGATGGATGACATGCATAGCATTTGCAAATGATGCCAAGTGGAGAGCCGTGTGTTGGGAGGCACACGATGTTGGTGCACTGAGTGCGGGTCTGGAAAATGGAAGGGAAGGTCTGTGAGACGTAGGGGATATACTGGACATAGGTGTGCCCACATGAGACCAGTATAGTAGCGCCTACCATGTCGTGGTAGTCCTGGGAACGTCCTACTATCCCGACTGGACCTTGAGTCTTTCTAGTTGCCGGTGGATCTTCCAAGGAGGCCCAGATAACTAGTTTTGTCTAGGACAGTTGAGCAGTGATACACTCTTACGGGTCACGGCGAGCGGAACGGATTACTGGAACAAACTACTTGTCCGATGAGCAGACGTATGATGTTGTCCTTAGGAGGACGTTTAGTACCGGACGACATGCATAGAAAGAGTATGTGTACATCTAGCTAGGGAAACGATCGTGTTGCCGAGACATTGGGAGATAGTTGTGTTTGCTATATTTACTGCTTTGCATCATCCCTTTGCATTGATGTGTTGTATTCTTATCTCCTTACTTTTCATGTATGTTATGTTGATCGATCTGGGAGCAGATGACGAGGCAGCAAAGTACTAGGATGGACCCGAGGCTTCACCTATTCATCATGGGGCACCGCGGATGTCGATGCTAGGTAACATCGAGATTATCTATCATGATTAGAGGGGATGGCGAGTAGACCGCCCGACCTTTTTGGTAGTGTATACAGGACCCATTAGCTTGATATTTAGAAGCGGTATGCCACCGTATGAGGACATCATTGGACCTTACCGTGTGATTCAGTTTCTTCCTTCCCACGTATGTGGCACCCACAGAGGCAGAGAGAGCAGGACTACAGGTGGGTTGTGCCACAGTCATCAGCAGTATCTCGTAGACAGGGTTTTGTCTACAGAGGCCAGCGAAGGCGAAGATAGGAATATCTGAGGTCATACCGGAGGGGTCAGATTGTTGTGTCGCGTTCCTCCTCCGAGTACGAGCCTGTGCGGGTTTATAGGTGTACTCACGAAGAGGGACATGGTAGCTCCGGGCACCCTCACTAGTGTGAGTGAGTTGCTGCCAGTGCGTCGTCTTTAGGACTGTGTGGTGAGATTATTTTGATGTATTTTGAGAGTGGGTGGGGGAGTTCTGGTGAGCAGGTTTTTGAGCATTTTGGAGGTCCTTTGATATATCTACTTTTATTTTCAGTTTCTAATCTACTTATGTATGTATATGTACCTAGCCCTACTGATGGGGCAACCACGTATATTTCAGTACTACATGTATATATGTTTATCTTTCCTGTTGCGTTTACTCTGATGTATGTTTCATACGTGCTTATGTTTTATCGCTTGCCTCGTCTGTTCTAATAAGCACGTATTATATCGTTAAGTTATAGTTAAATACGTATGTGGGGACTAATGGGATTATCCTACGTATGTGGGGTCGTCTCAATACTCGTAGTGGTCATACCGACTCCGAAAAGCAGTCTTGTGTATATCCTCTTTCTTCACTCTGATCTGATGGTAACCAGATCGCAGATCGATCTTGGAAAACACAGTTGCTCCCCTCAACCGATTCATCAAATCATTGATCCTCGGCAACGGATACTTGTTTTTTATCGTCACTTTGTTTTGCTGACAATAGTCCACACATAACCTTGAACTTCCGTCCTTCTTCTTGACGAACAGTATTGGAGCTCCCCTTGGCGACATGCTAGGTTTGAAAAACTCTTTACCTAGCATCTCATCCAACTGTTTCTTCAACTCTGCCAACTCTACTGGAGACATTCGATAAGGTGCTATCGAAATAGGTCTAGTCCCTGGTATCGGATCTATAGCGAACTCGATCTCCCTTTCTGGTGGCAACCTGGAACATCATCGGCAAACACCTCCGAAAATTCCAGCATTATAGACAGTGCTCCCACACTCGAAGTTTACTTCGCTTCTAAGGAAAACAACACCACATACTCTTTAGATCGTACACCCGTCAGAATACCTTTGTTAGCAGGCGTCAATCTAAATAACTCAGAGAAACAAAGGGTCTTATTTGAACAGTCCTATATCATATGGTTGGCCGAAAGCCAATCTATGCCTAAGATAACATCGATCTGCTGCATAGGCAGATAAACTAGGTCTACAAAGAAATGTTTGTTTTCTATTGTGATAGGGCATTTCAAGCATACAAACAGGATAGTCAAAGAATCACCCCGTGGATGTGGAAACAGTAAGGTCATAATGTAAGGAAGAAACTGGTAACCCTATGTGATCCATGAACTCCAAAGAAATAAAAGAGTGGGTAGCCCCCGAATCGAACAACACAGATAAGAGTTTGCCTGAAACTAAACACGTACCTTGTGTCAGATCCGGGCATCGAGAGGACTCAGCTCCCCTCACGGCAAACACCCTTCCAGTGGCTTGTGGCCTCCTACTCTATCCTACTATACCGGATGCTCCAGCATTCCCTTGTCTGCAATCCTTTGCCATGTGTCCCGGCTTCCCGCACACATAACAAGTCATGTTCTTCCTGGCACTTGGCTCCTACAGTCTCGAGCCAGATAAGGTCCTCCACACTTAAAGTCATAGTTCTTCTTAGCACTTGGCTCCTACTGTCTCGACCAGACTGAAACTTTCCACTTCTACCTCTTTG